>OY755210.1:33505184-33661619 GCA_963576765.1 Draba incana | reverse complement strand
CTCGGTCTTGAAGCTGCGAATCAAGAACATTTCAGCTAGTAAATTTACAGCAACTAAAACATAACAATGTTGTTGATTCCATACCTAAACTCACTACTAGACTTCTCAAATCCAAACTGTGTCATCCCATGATAAACCTGTTAAACATCCAGAACCGGGCCTAATTTTAAGTTTATGTTCAAAGCAAGTTAAATACCAAAGAAAAAAGCTTTGGCGAGAAACTTGAATTTTCTTTTTTCTTACAATTTCCCAAGAGCGAGGATGCAAACCGACCGTGAATCCCTTAAACACACGCGGCCCAGGTTTCTCGCACGGAATAGCCAACTCGACAGTAACTCTAGACCAGTGGGAAAGAGCAGGAACATATAATCGTTGTAAGAAAACCGATTTTACCGAATAATCATAGATAAAAGTAGCAGACATACCTGCAAGTTGTATCTTGAGTGACACTACATATGCATCCAAGTCCACCTAAAATAGAAAAAAAAGAAAGAATGAAAACTTCATAGCTTTTCGAGAATCATTTTCAAAGTTTCAACATCCGTAATGGAACAAAGCAGAAGCAGACACACCTTTACATCGTTCATCAGCACAGTTCCCGCAAATGATATTGACCTGAACAGAACATAGCAACCTTACTCAAACAAAGGAACCATTAAAAGTTTCCAACAATACAACTCTTTGACTAGATATATCTAACATGTGCTGTACGTCCAAGTTTGTCGTAAATCTGCTCACAACTTGACAAGTCGCCATGGTAAAACCCCTGCATATATATCACATATCAGGAAACAAACACTAACAAATGAATACATGTTCAGAGTAAAATACATTTCTACATCCATAAAAACAAACCTAAAACTCCTCAAAACCAACTCTCAAGAAAGAGAGAGAAAACTACAAAATTATAAATTGAGAATATATATACAAACCTTCCCATTATACTCTGTTCAAACCAAATTAAAGAAAAGCTTAAAAAAATAGCTTCACAAAACACTCAAATGCAAGAAAGCAAACTCCTTTACTCTTCTTTACCAAGAATATAGAGCCTAAGCTTGCTTCTCAACACAATCCTAAGCTAAAAAAGCCTTAAAAAGTAATTGAAAATGCATCAAAAGAGGAATTAAGAGATTAAGAGAAATTGAATGAAATTGTTGTGGTCTCTTCTTGATGGGTACTTCAGTATCTTCATAGTTGAGTAATTACACCGGAAACTAGATCTTCGTCGTCTCAATTATGTATCTGAAATAGCATTCAACACCGTAAAAGTATGTATCTGAGGCTCCAATCAACTTGAAGATGATAGGGTACATGCAACGCGATTCACACTCCCTGCAAATTGGACGAGTTACACTATTATTGAGCACCACCTCGACCGGATTTCCCAGTTCTTTTATCGTACTTTTTGGCATGAGGCCTGCATATTCTCCGAGCACACACATTGTATGCAAACAAGCCCGATGATCTTTACACGTGTAGAACCAAAACTTCCTTGGATCAGACTCTTTCTCACAAATGTCACACCAGCATTTACCACTTTCATTTTCGCCACCATAACTTAGCGAGAGAGGATGATCGTCAACTCTATGCTTTACCACTTGTGGTAAAGTGGCGCATTTGAAGCATAAGACAAATTTGCAACCATCTTCAATGCACTTGTGCATGTCCCATACCCTCTGTTTGCAACCATTGCATTTAAGGCGGTTACATTTAATACTAACCTGTTGTTTCCAGGTTGTGAGGCTAACGGTAAGACCGAGCAAACCAGCTTGTACACATGACCCAACAGTAATACCAATCCATAATCCTCTTCCTCCCATTTTAAACCTAAATCCTAATATAATCGCAGTCGGTATTCCACAGAGATAATATGCAGCTAGGTTTACATATGCTCTAATATCTTGCCTCTTGTTTCAACACACATTTATAATCAATCTTTAACTTCATTAAATTAGTCTCTTATTGATTTGTACTTACTAATTTATCCAACAATCATGCGAATTGAAGCTAAAATCACAGATTGCGATTGTAATTGGATTCAAAGAACCCTAATTTCGATCACATCAAAGATCCCCAATTTCTATTGCATATGGAAGTCTTAATCTTGGTTCAACTTAGAAATACTAAGATTTTGTTTTTACAAATTAATCAAGAGACTAAGTTTACTGATCCTTTATCTTTTGTAACAAGTAAAATAAAAAGAGAGGAAACCAAGTATGAACAGAATAATCAGATAATTTTCAAGAAAGTAACCAATATAATGCCTAGATTTAACTAAAAACCTAAAAGAATGGATTCAAAAGAAATTATATTTACTTTCACATACAGATAGTGAAGGAGAGTTTTCAGATATACTCACGACTCAAGCATAACAGAGATAGAGGGAATTAGACATTCATGATACAACCAAAGTTTACGAAATGTAAAATATTCAAGAGTATCAAGAATTGGAAAATAATCACACAGAAGAAAACTTGATCTCATGGACGAGTTTACAAGAGATAAGTCTCCTTTAGCTGCACAAACAACGAAATCATCATTGAAAGAGTCTAACCAATCTGATGACCATGACAAGAAAACAGAGGAGATCCAAGAAATTCACATACCTTATTTTATTTTGTTAAGCATATAGCATCGAAGACCGCAAAAGTATGTATTTGAGGTTCCAGCGATCTTACTGTTAAGACCATTCTCAGCGATCTTACTGTTAAGACCACAAAAGTATGTATCTGAGGTTCCAAGCAACTTGAAGATGATAAGGTACATGCAACGCGACTCACACTCCCTGCAAATTGGACGAGTTACACTATTATTGAGCACCACCTCGAAAGAGTTTCCCCAACCTGTTATCGTACTTCTTGGCATGAGCCCTGGATATTCTCCGAGCACACACTTTGTATGCAAACAAGCCCGATGATCTTTACACGTGTAGAACCACAACTTCCTTGGATCAGACTCTTTCTCACAAATGTCACACCAGCATTTACCACTTTCCTTTTCGCCACCATAACATAGCGAGAGAGGATGATCGTCAACTCTATGCTTTACCACTTTTGGTAAAGTGGCGCATTTGAAGCATAAGACAAATTCACAACCATCTTCTATGCACATGAGCGTGTAGTATACCATCTGTTCGCAACCATTGCATATTTCACCTTTCTCTCGTGACATGTAATATAAGGGATGATCGGGATGACTTGGATGGAGAAATGGCTCAGAAATTGAAATGCACCGAACATCTATTTTCTTGTCCAAATCCTGGTAATGGAAACCATGAGACCATCTATCACAAGCAGCACAACGGAACAAGTCCACCACGCTTGTAACTAAAGTAAGGCGGTCGTTGTGTAGCGCATGCCATCTTTTTTTAGGAAGTTTGGCGCAGTTTTGGTGGAGAATGAAATCACAATCCAAACAGCCAAAGAAGGATTGAATACCGATGGGATGGCTGCATGCTCTGCACCTCTTGCTCTCCTCATACAGAACACCTTTAACATGAAATCTAAGGTTATGCTCTTTGTGGCTGAAATGTTGTATTGTGTTTTCATCTATGACCACATATGGCTCTATATCTTCTATTTCCTCAGGTACTCCTTCGAGTTCTTTCCCGTTCCAAACATCCTTTCTTCTAGCGCATTTCGAATGAACGATATAGTTAGGACACCTTTGACAAGAATAACCTCCATAAATCCAATCCACCTTCTTGTGACAAACTCCACAAACAGAATTCACAACACCAAGAAGTGAAGTGCGAGATATACGGTGATCATGTCGATTGATGTTTATAACGCATGGAAGGTTAAGGCAGTCTTGATGGATCATGAAACCACATTGAACACAAATGTAAGGGCTTTGATCTCCCTTTAGGCCGCAAGCATTACATGTAAAAGAATCGAGTCTTGGGAGAAGGGTGAGTTGGTGATCATGAGCTTTCAAATGCAGAAGAGATTGTGGTGGTGGCTTCAAAACACAACGCAAATCTAAGGAGAACTTACATGAAGAACAATGATAAAACAATCTCTGATCAATCTCATTTGCACAAAGACGACATTTTCCATCAGAATAATCCGGTAATTGGCCCATGTAGAGTTTAAGAGGGTGCAAGGGGTGGTAAGAATGGTTTACCTCCAAGGTGTGCTTTACCTCTGATGGATGCCATACGCAATCCACATGGAAGGTTAAATCACATTCTTCACATCTGTATTTTAACTCATCTTCACCAGTCTTGCCACAATTTTTAGCATCACAGTTGAAGATGAACCGCAGCTTGAAAAGAGTGAGCTTGTGTTGATGTGTCTCGGAAACGTCGATAACCTCTGGTGGTGGGTATGTGGCACAATGTAGATCCACGTCGAAGTCAGTAACTTTGATAACCTCTGGTGGTGGGTACTTGAGACAATATAGATCAATGTTGAAGTCACATATCTCACAACGATAGAATAGATCGCTGATTCTCTTTCCACAAATATTGCATAAATGACCATAACGTGGAGCACTTTGAAGCCAAAGAGGGTGAAGGGAGTGAGATGGGTGTTGTATAGATTCAGAGGTCATGTTGCTACATTTCTTGTGGACGAAAACATTACAACTTCTGCAGTAGTAGCCGTCACTGATAGATTCAGAACGTCCACAACAAGCACATAACCTCGTATCATTGCGAGGCAACATAAAATGATTGTGGATCCATGGTAGTGACACTCTCTCACCAGCGTCTATCGTTGTATACTGAGAAAACAAAGAGAGGAAGGTGTAAGGAGATAAACAATTATTCCCATCATCATACTTATGGTTTTGTAGATGATGATCATTCACTGTTTTTGTCTACATATACCAACCTATTTTATGTAGATTGTGAAAATTTTACAGATTTGCGGAATGTATAACACGTTTCTGAGATGTGATCAAGATCTTGGCTTTTAGATTATCAAATGATAAAAATAATAGTATTGGAAAAGAAAAGAGTGGTTTCCACTAAAGTTCTTGCAGTGTTATAATCCAAAATTAAAGCTTAACCCATAATTGGAATCAATTTGAAAAAAAAAAAGTTATTAAAAAGATTACACATTTACACATAATATTCCAAAATTTTGTAAAATTTGAAAAACTAAACCTTGTTTTAAAAAGTTTGAAAACTATTTTTTTTTTGGTGAATAAAAAAAAACAAAATATTCTGATAATTTGAAGATTTTTTTTTAAAGCATTTTTTGAAATTAATTTTATTTAGGTATTTAGGATATATTATGATAATTTAGGTAATTTTATAGATTTTTTTTTCCAGATAAATGCATATCAAATCTTCGCTATTATAGATTTTTTTTATTTATGTAAGATATATTGCAATAAAATCTTACGACACGTTTAATTATAGGAATAATCAAGTCTCATATTTATGTTTGTTTTTGTTGTACATTTAAAGCTCAACCAATCACACCCTTTAACATTTAAAACTCAACTCTAAATGCTAAACCCAAACCTAACCTCTATAATATACCGTAATTTAGGAATAGTTAACCCAACCCCAAAAATTTAAATTACAAATCTATTGAAAATCAATTTTTATATTCGTGGTATTTTTGGAACTATTAAAAATGGCATTTTTGAAACTTTTAAAAAAATGTGGCATATTAGGGAATTCTTCTTTTTATTGTTAAAATTTTGATTTTGATTAAAGCATTTTCGTTTGAAAATGTTATTTTATAATAGAAAAAGTTATTTTTTTGAAAGTTTTCAAAACAAAAAAGATTTTGAGAATATTTTTAAAAATTTTCACCATGGGGTAATCAGATTACAACAAGTCTAATACTAATCCAAAAATTGTTTGTTTATATTTTTAAAATTAATTGTTTATCTAACATTGAACCGGACCTGAACCGAGTAATCGAACCGAATCAAAACCATACGCAATTGTTCATCATAGTATCGTTGTATCATAAAAGGTGCAAGGAGAGGTTTACCTCTAACGGGTGTTTCAGCGGATGCCATACGCAATCCACATGGAAGGTTAAATCACATTCATGACATTTGTAAGGAAACTCATCTTCACCAGTCTTGCCACAATTTTTAGCACTACAGTGGAAGTAGATCCGCTCCTTGAGAAGGGTGAGCTTGTGTTGATGCGTTTCGGAAACGTCGATAACCTCCGGTGGTGGGTACTTGAGACAATATAGATCAATTTTGAAGTCACAAATCTCACACCGATAGAGTAATTTCTTGATTTCCTTTCCACATAAATTGCAAATTGGACTCTGATACAATGTTCCAAGTTTTCTCGTGATTTTTTGAAGCTGAAGTGTGTGACCGGAGTGAGACGGGTGTTGGATATATTCAGAGGATTCACTACATTTCTTGTGGACGAAAAACTTGCAGGGCTCGCAGTAGAAACCATCAGTGATAGCTTCAAAACCTCCACAACATTTACCTCTCCCCAAATGATTCCACGGCACCATCGAATGTCGGTGGATCAATGGTAATGACACTCTCTCAGATTCCATCGTCGAAGGAAAAAGAAGATGATAAGCAAAAGCAAAAGCAAAAGAAGAAGAAGAAAGACAAAATGTGTATCCTCTCAATGTAAATATTAACTATGACTAGTGTATGGAAGAAACGCTAGTGGACATAAAAAATAAAATAAAAAACTACGACAAAAACGCCGTTCCCACGTTGATATATGTCACTGGAGTACATAACTATATTCTTTGTTTTACAAAAATGATTTTAAAAGACTAAAAGTTTAAGTCGTCGTAGTACTGGCTAGGGGTGGGCAAAATATCCGGAACCAAAAAAACGAACCAAATCCGACCGAAACTACTCGAACCAAATCCGAACCGATTTTTAAAATATCCGAATGGATCCTCTTTACTTTAAACCGAAAACCCAAAACCCAAAACCGAATCCGAACCAAACCGATAACCGAATGGGTATCTGAAATATACAAAACATAAACAAACCTAAATATATTTAGAGTTAAGGTCGGGTGTGTTCATATAGTTTATGTAATTTTTATAGTTTTTTCTTTGATTTTTTATCAATTTGGATATTGTATATATATATTTATGTAAAAATAACCAATTTATATTATTATTTGTAATATTACAAATTTTTTTTTGTTATTTTGTGTAGAGTAATTTTGGATAATTCGAATAACAAATAATTAACTTGAACCAAATGAAAAAGAAAGCGAGGTAATTATAAATTTTTGGAGTAGATTTTAAATATTTTACATTTTTTTGGATTATGGGTAATCCGAACCCGACCCGAACCGAAGTTTTCTAATACCCGAGTAGGTATTATATATCTAAACCAAAATACTCGAAAATTCAAAATACCCAATGCAAACATGAACGGTACCCGAATACCCACCCCTAGACTACTACTGGCAAAAAAAGTCGTCGAATATACTGTCACAGAGTCAATTATAAAAATTGCCCAACCATACCATTATTTACAATTATTATTTATTGAAAACATTACTCCAATATCCAACCCAACTATAATGTTTTAAGATGTCCCAGCTGTAATGGTATATTAAATTCGTAACACTAGAAAAATAAGATAAAGTATTGCACATCGGTGTTCGGAAAATTTGTCATCGCACTGGCCACAAGACAAAGAAAAGATTTATTTCATCAATATAACAGCTAAAAGAGGGTTGTTGGTTGCCAATTTTATCCTTTACCAATTCCACTAAACGTAAATCACTTTTTTTATCTCTCAATTTTACAACCTAAACTTTCAAAACTTTTTGTAAAACAGCCTGAACTACTAATCTCTTCGAAATTAAACAAAAAAAAATTGGTTAAATCTTAACCATTTATTAAACCACTAATTGGTTCATTAACCACTAATTACGTAATTAAAAATCACGTTAGCCCAGACTTGTTGACCCGACCCATTTTATATCCCTTTACTAATAAAATCAAAGTAGTTTTACAGAAAGAGTAGATATTTTAATTTTATAAATTTATTCTAAAAAAACTATGAAATAAAATGATGATATATTTTGGAGAAACTATCACATGAGTTAAATCTCTAATTATTATTTTAACACAAATTATTATTATTATATCAATAAAATCATGAATAATTTTGGGAATTAACCTTATAAACCCCAAAACCCAAGTTTTTATTCTTTAAAGCCCCCAATGTAAATTTGATTTTAATTCTGATTTTTTTTTAATTCGAAAACCGGTCAAATACAATAAAACCCTTAATGAATCTGAATTATTACATGATCCAACCACAAATCCGAACCCGAACCCGTATCTTTACCCGAACCCGTATACTTATCTGGACCCAACCAAAAATCTAACACTAATTTCCCCGTTTCCTCTTCTTCTTCTCTATTTTTTCACAATTCCTCTTCTTCTTCTCTAATTTTTCACGATTCCTCCTCCTCTTCTTCTCTAATTTTTCATGATTCCTCTTCTTCTTCTTCTCTCTTTCCAACATATCTTCTTTGTCGTCGTCGAGTCCGTCTCCATCTCCGCCGTCGTGTCCATCTCCATCTCCAATTCACCGTCTCCGTCTCACTGTCTCTGAATCCGTCACCGTCTCACCATCTTGTCAAGGTAACTAGTTTTTATTTTTATAGATTCGGGTTTGAATTTAGGGTAACAAAAATTTGGGGTTTTGATTTGTTATGGGGTTTGTTATCTCAAACATATAATTAGTGAAGGGGTTTTCTTGGTTTTTATTGAGTTTTACTCGAATCTCATGTTTTTTTTACTGGAATTTTACTCTGTTTTTGTTGAACTAATTCAAGTTAAAACGTTGATTATGGGTTCGAGATTACCTTTAGTTGGCATCCAAAACAACTAAAGTAGCCTCCACTCACGCACGTAGGGCTGGGACAAAAAACTGAACCGAACTGCCGAACCGGAACCGAACCGAAACCGAACCGAACCGAACCGATTCACTGTACACTAACCGATCGGTAGGTTTTTAAATTTAATTCGGTTTTCGGTTCGGTTTCGGTTCGGTTCGGTTAACCGAATTTTTTTTTTTTTTTTTTTCTAGAATTTTAACCGGATTTAACCGGATTTTAACCGGATTATACCAGATTATACCAAAATTTTGAAATTAACCGAACCGAATTAACCGAATTTACCAAAAATTAACTGAATAAACCGAAACTTTTACAAAAAACCGAATTATTCGGTTTATTCGGTTTTTAAAAAAAAAAACCGAAAAACTGAAAACCGAACCGAACCGAACCGAATAGAAGTTCGGTTATTTTCGGCAACTTTTCCAAAAACCGAATTAACCGAAAAAACCGAAAACCGAACCGAAAACCGAAGTCCCAGGCCTACACGCACGCATTAAAAATATTGGTAGCAAAGTAGCATTTCCAAACATATAAAAAAGCATGGGTCCATTTGGAAATCAATTTGGGGTTTTCATTTCAAAATGAGTTTTCGTTGCGAATTGGGTTTTAATTTGTACCTTTTCGGGTTTTAAATTTCAGATTTGGAGTAAAACAAACTTTGGGTTTGGAATTAGGATTGAAGTAAAACCAATTTCTGATTTTGATTTCCAAATCAAGGTTTGAAGTAAAACCAATTAGATTTTTCGATATGAAATTGTGATTGATATGTTTTGTTCTGGATTTTGTAGAAATGGGTCCGAAACCTAACGCCAAGACCAAACCAGATTATACAACTAAGCTTGAAATGGGTCCGAAGACTAATATGTGGATTTGCAGAACATGTTGGAGAGCCGGGTGCAGGACATGTTGGGGAGCTAGATGAGGACATGTTGGAGACATTCATGAATCCTAATTATAAATTCAAAAATGGATGATATCTATTTGTGTTAAACTGTTATTTTGTGTTTTTATGTACTTTTCTATGAATGGATAATTAAAGGAAGTGTTGAACTCATATTTTATGTTAAACTGTGTTTAGTACTACTGATATTACTAGAAACTACTGTGTATATAAAAATAAGAATAAACATATTTAACATGTGCCCCGACAAACGAATAAAAAATATTAAAATTTTACACATAGTTATACTTAGTTTTCTAGTAGTATTGATTTACATATAGTTATATTTTGACGTAATCAGTAGTACCTTCGTAAAATTATATTTTTCTAGTAGTATTTATCCAATTCATCCATTGAAATATGTTTACTATCATTTCATATATTAAAATGTTTGAAAACACAATGTTTGTTTGTTTGAGATAACAATGTATGATTCTAGTCATATATGAACATATGTTTAAGGTGTAGTCTTTGTCAAAACATATGTTTCTCTATTTATTTTTTGCTTTTTGAAAGATAGGTACCAAATAATCAATTAGACACCCATAAGACAGTGAATAAATGGTACATAAGTAAACTAATCATTAATCCAAACGTACCCATAAAGAACACACAAAAGTCTCACAGTCATACCTAGTAGTATGTAGTAGTATCAGGCAGAGAATCAAAATAAGAATTGTTTTGAAAGATAGGTACCAAATAATCAATTTGACACCTATAGGTAGTATCCTCCTCTTCTTCGTCCTCGATGTTCTCCAAGTGACATGTACTGTGTTTGTTGAGGCGGTCCCATGGTAACTTCGTGGACCGGAAGATAGCCGTAATGAAAGTTTTCAATCTCTTCATAGGTATCAACCAAGTATCCATATGGGGTACAAGATATATCGTCGAATTATATGCCCTCGCCTACTACAAAATTGTTGACCAACAAAGAAATTTAGACCGTCTTCCCAAAGAACCATAACTTCCCAAACAGTTATATTCAGTAGTATCTAGTCATATCAGGCAGTAACAAAATTAGTTATAAGACAGTGAATAAATAGTACATAAGTGAACTAATCATTAAACCAAATGTACCCATAAAGAACACACAAAAATCTCACAGTCATACCTAGTAGTATGTAGTAGTATCTGGAAAAGACAATCAAAATAAGAATTGTTTTGAAAGATGGGTACCAGATAATCAATTAGACACCAAATATCTAGTTATACCGGGACAGAGACAAAACACTCGAATTTATCAAACAGTTATATCAGTAGTATCTAGTTATACCAGGCAGAGACAAAACAGTCAAATTTATCAGACCTTTTACGGTGCGGTGCGTATAGCTAAAGTGTGAATTCGATCCCTGATATGTTAGGTTTTTAGCCTAATTTACCCATGGTTTTGTGTTGCTTTTCTTGTCTTTTTGTTTTCTTTTGATGTCATTTCAGGTTCTACAATGCTTTGGAGCATAATTTGGAGCTTCTGGAGCTCTATGAAGAAAAGGAGAAGAATTGGAGCAAAAAGAAGAGTTTTCACTCCACCGAGCACCTGCTCGGTCCGAGCGAGCACCTGCTCGCACCAAGACACCAGAACCTAAACCTAATAAAGCTGTGGCCGCCGAGTTCATCTGATGGCCCACACGATCCCCAGGAGTTAATGAGTCAACATCAATCCCTTTTCATTAGGGAGATGATTGATTTTAATCATAAATGGGATTTCTTCTTATTTTCCTTATTTTGCCCAAAAAGATATTTTTAGTTTTTAATGCTTTCTCTTGTATTTGAAGAAGGTAATCTT
This sequence comes from Draba incana, assembly GCA_963576765.1. Lineage (NCBI taxonomy): Eukaryota > Viridiplantae > Streptophyta > Magnoliopsida > Brassicales > Brassicaceae > Draba > Draba incana. The sequence goes on along the minus strand of OY755210.1, from coordinate 33,650,072 downwards.
CATCAGACTTGGGCAATCTTTGTTCACGAAATAATCAGAATACTCTTGTTCTCTTTTTACGATTTTTTTAATAAAAGTATTTGTTCTTGCATCATCACTTCCGATTCATTCACCGACCACCATTGAAGCTACTTGTCATTTCCGAATCATCACAGTAGTATCTTCTCAAGAAGAATTTCTAACCCTTATCCTTCTTATTCATTTCATTATGAGTTTCAAGATTATTATTGTTTCATTTGATTCGATCATGTCCGAGTAGTTCCATAACTAGGTCGGGGTGATTTCGATGGTGATTTAGGGCTTTAGATGGTTGAGCCAAATAGGGAATTCTTATGTCTTCATCTCTAGGAAGTCTCATTGCTTAGGCTAAATTGATCACCTAGTCTATGATCTCTAGGTTTAATCTATTCACCAAAAATGATATAGGTTGCTAGAATTACCTTTGATGAGCATTCGGTGGTAACCAAAACACCATTGATCGTTCCCATTGAATGTGAACATATTGAACCATTGCATTAAAGCTTGCTTACTTCATTACTAAATCCACTCGAAAGTGTAGGTATTTAGGCTGTAGGCAAAGGTGTTGATACATCGCCAAAAGCGGGGCAATACATATTTATGTTTGAGTTCTAGACCGCATTTAAATAGACCCTGAATAGAAGCTCAACCCAAGTACCCGAAATCACCAAAGAATCATCTCGGCTTAGTGCCTTTTATCATTGTTTAATTACCGATTTTTATTCCAAGCACCTGCTCATTTACATTGAGCACCTGCTCACGTCAGTTTACAACTCATTTAATTTATCTTAGCTTTATTTGAAATCTATAGATTCATAGTGTAACCTTGGTCTCTGTGGATTCGATACCTTATATACTACTGCTTTTGCCTGTGCACTTGCAGCATTATTTTGGGTTAAAACTCGAGACTATCAAGTTTTTGGCGCCGTTGCCGGGGACCAATAGCGTTACCTTTGAATTTTGGTTTTATTTATAGTCTAAGAATTTTGCTAATTTTGTCTTTTTTTTTTTGTTTTTGTTTTTGTTATGTTTCAGGTGTATGACCAGTAGAAGAACGAGGAGAAATTTGAACGAAGATCTAGTCAGTCATACGAACGAAGAGTTAGCTCGTCTCGAACGTCAGAATCGCCGCCGAGCACCTGCTCAAACCGAACGAGCACCTGCTCGCCCAGAAAACATGGCAGATCAGGAAGCTATGAATGCTCAGTTACAGATTTTGAGAGATCAAATCACCCAGTTGCAAAGGCAACAGCCGCGGGGTCAGCCAACCATAGGGGATTCGGATAATCCCAATGCGTTTTATCAAAACCGTTCGGCCATTGTCATTCCGACCATTCAGAGACAAGATTACGAGGTCAAGGCTCAGTTAATTTCATTGGTAAAGCAGCATCTTTTCCATGGTCTACCTGCTGAAATACCAATGGACCACATAGAGAACTTCGAGGAAATCTGTAGTACTACGGGCTCTAATGGTGTTCCAACCGATTTTCTGAAATGTAAGTTGTTCCCATTCTCTCTCGCGGACAAGGCACAAAGATGGTTAAAGTCACTGCCGGCTGGTTCATTGAGGACTTGGGATGAGGCTAGATCCGCGTTCTTGGATCATTTCTATACGAAGTCCAAAACGGCCGCTTTGAGGAACAAGATTGCATCCTTTCAACAACACTCCGGAGAAGCTTTTGGTGAAGCTTGGGAAAGACTCAAGGAGTATAAGAGGGAGTGTCCTCATCACGGTTTCAAGGATGAGCAAATCTTGAACATATTCTACGATGGAGTCGATTGGGATTACCGTAATGCTTTGAATGCCGCAAGTAATGGAGACTTCATGACCAAGACTAAGGAAGGTGCATTTGAGCTCATCGAAAACCTTGCCTCAAGCTCCAACAACAAGGCTCCCGAGTACGATAGAACCAAGAAGGTCAATAGTGTGGACTCTCAAAAGATCGATGAATTAACCGCAAAAGTGAACTTGCTTCTACGAGAGACTCAAAGGCCGGTTAAGTTCATGGAAGAAGATGGGGCTGCCCCTAATGCTCAAGAGTTTGTGGAAGATCAAGAAGATGGTTTGGAAGAGGTCAACTATGTGAATGGCCAAGGGTACCAAAACCGAGGGTTCAACCCCAACTACCGAAGCCACCCAAACCTCTCCTACCGCAACACCAACGTGGAAAACCCCCAAGACCAAGTCTATCCGCAACAAGGGGGTACAAATCAGAAGTTCTACTCCAACAACACTCAAGGGAAGCAAATTGTGCTCAACCAAAATCAGAACCGGTTTCAAGCAACAAACCAACAACAAACCGTTTCCGCGCCTCAATCCCAACAAGATGATTTGAAAGGTCTCATTCATCAAGTCTTGGCCAACCAACAGCAGACGTCAACCGAGCTGGGCAGTAAGATGGACAACATGTACAAGGATCTCCATGCAAAGTATGAGGCCGTGACCGCACATGTAAAGAAGTTGGATACACAAGTAGCTCAAACCGCCGAGGCTATTCAAAGACCGGTTGGTGCTCTTCCTGGCCGTGGTGAAGTGAACCCTAGGAAAGAGTATTCGCCATGCAATGCTGTTGAGTTAAGAAGCGGAAGAGTGTTGGCACAACCTACGGCCACAACCTCTCAAGTTAAGGCCAAGGAGAAAGTTGTTGAGCAACCGGCACAAGAGGATGATTTGGCAGAGAATGTGATGCATGAGGAGGCTGGTTCTAGCTCAGAAACCACACCAGCTACTGTTCCGATCAATCTGGAGAAAACACCCCAGCGAGCACCTGCTCAGCCGATCGAGCACCTGCTCGCTCAGAATGTTCCCGCGAAACTTCCAGAAGCTCAGACCGAGAGAGTCTATGTGCCTAAGATACCCTACCCAGTGCCTCCCAAGAGATCTAAGAAGGATTTGGAGGATGCTAAGTGTAAGGAAATGATTAAAGGCTTGGAGGTAAAGCTTCCTTTATCCGATGCGGTTCAAATGGTACCTTCTCTCAAACGGTACATGAAGGAGCTAATTTCTGGAAAAGTTGTGGAAGAGGAGAGTGTGATGATGGTTTCCAAAGAATGTAGTGCAATACTTCAGAGTAAGGTGTTGACTAAGAAAGGCGATCCCGGGAGGTTTGTGATTTCGGTAAAAATTGGGCCATGCACGTTCGCATGCTCACTGGTTGACTTGGGTTCAAGTGTTAATTTAATGCCTTATTCCGTTGCTAAACGTTTAGGTTTTACCGATTTCAAACCAACTAAGATCTCCTTGATTTTTGTAGATAGATCCACTAAACTGCCTGTAGGTATAATCGAGGATTTACACGTCCGCATAGGGGACACTCTAATCCCGACCGATTTTGTGGTTCTAGAGCTCGATGAAGAACCAAAGGACCCACTGATTTTGGGGAGATCATTCCTAAACACGGCGCGTGCAATCATCGATGTTGAACAAGGTATAGTCGACCTCCGTCTCGGAGACATGGTGGTACGGTTCGAGATGAGTAAGATGCTCAAGAGGCCGATGATAGATGGGCAAACCTTCGTGATCCACGATGACTCCGAGGTGTCGGAAGATGTGGTTGAAGAGATCCTAGCAAGGGACTCTCTCGAAGTTGCATTGACAAAAGCCGAAAGTGAACACGGATTTCTAAGTGAAGACACCCAAGGATTTGCCAAGTTTCTGGATTCCAACACCAGAATAGAGAAAGAAGATGAATTCCAGAGTCTGACCGAGGGCACAGAAAACGATGTTCTGCCAGATTCCCAGCGAGCACCTGCTCGCTCCGACCGAGCACCTGCTCGGACCGAAAACCAGAACATCACCGGATCATGGAGCGAGCTGAAAGCTCCAAAGGTAGAATTAAAAACCCTCCCAGCGGGGCTCAGGTATGCATTTCTAGGTCCTAACTCTACATATCCTGTTATAGTGAATGCAGAATTGAATAATGTTGAGATCACTTTGCTTTTGTGTGAGTTGAGGAAATATAGAAAGGCCTTGGGATATTCGTTAGATGATATAACCGGTATATCTCCCGACTTGTGCATGCACCGAATTAATCTAGAGGATGAATCGATGACTTCTATAGAACATCAGAGACGGTTAAACCCGAATCTAAAGGATGTTGTAAAGAAAGAGATAATGAAACTTCTAGAAGCTGGTGTGATATATGCTATATCTGATAGCAAATGGGTAAGTCCGGTGCACGTTGTACCTAAGAAGGGAGGTATCACGGTAATTAGGAATGAGAAAAACGAATTAATTCCAACTAGAACGGTAACGGGTCATAGAATGTGCATAGACTATAGGAAATTGAATGCTGCTACTCGCAAAGATCATTTTCCTTTGCCTTTTATTGATCAAATGCTTGAACGTCTTGCTAATCACCCTTACTACTGTTTTCTAGATGGTTACTCAGGATTTTTTCAGATATCCATCCATCCCGATGATCAGGAAAAGACAACGTTCACATGTCCATACGGCACATTCGCATACCGCCGGATGCCATTTGGTTTGTGCAACGCCCCAGCGACTTTCCAACGTTGTATGATGTCCATTTTTACTGATTTAATTGAAGATATTATGGAAGTATTTATGGATGACTTCTCTGTGTGTGGGAGTTCTTTTTCTGTTTGTTTGTCTAATTTGTGCAGAGTATTACAAAGATGCGAGGAGAAACATCTAGTGCTGAATTGGGAAAAGTGCCATTTTATGGTCAGGAATGGGATAGTACTTGGGCACCGGATTTCAGAGAAAGGGATAGAGGTTGACAAGGCTAAGATAGAGGTCATGATGAGTTTACAACCGCCTACTACGGTCAAAGGAATCCGAAGCTTTCTAGGCCATGCCGGGTTCTACCGTCGTTTCATCAAAGACTTCTCCAACATTGCTAGGCCTCTCACTAGATTGCTGTGTAAGGAAGTCAAGTTCGACTTTGATAGAGAGTGTTTGGCTGCGTTTCATACTATCAAGGGTGCCTTGGTTAGTGCACCAATAGTCCAACCACCGGATTGGGACTTACCGTTTGAGATTATGACGGATGCGACTGATTTTGCTGTGGGGGCTGTTCTTGGTCAAAGGAAGGACAAGAAGCTCCATGTGATATATTATGCTAGCCGGACAATGGATGATGCTCAATGTCGGTATGCAACCACCGAAAAGGAGTTATTGGCGATTGTCTTCGCCTTTGAGAAGTTTAGATCATACCTCGTCGGTTCTAAGGTAATTGTTCACACCGATCATGCTGCGTTAAAGTACTTGCTGACCAAGAAAGATGCCAAGCCTAGGCTATTGAGATGGATACTTTTGCTTCAAGAGTTTGATTTAGAGATCAAGGATAAGAAAGGATCTGAGAATGGGGTTGCTGATCATTTGAGTAGGCTTCAAGTTGAGGATGAGACACCTATGGAGGATAGTCTGCCAGATGAGCAAATTTATTCGATCTGCGAAAAATTTCCAGAAGCTGAGCGAGCACCTGCTCGGACTGACCGAGCACCTGCTCGGAAGATTTTTTGTGGAATTATCCAGAATGCCCAACCTTCGATTTTCCCTTGGTTCGGTGACTTTGCTAACTACTTGGCAGCCGATAAAGTTCCGGAAAACCTAACGGGAAGCCAAAAGAAGAAGTTTTTCCGAGATGTTAGACGATACTATTGGGACGAGCCGTACTTGTACAAGCAATGCTCGGATGGGCTGTATAGAAGATGTGTTTCGGAGGAGGAAATCCCTGGGATCTTGCACCATTGTCACGGTTCATCTTATGCCGGACACTTTGCCACATTCAAGACGGTTACAAAAGTGCTACAAGCGGGTCTTTGGTGGCCAACGATGTTCAAGGATACGAATAGGTTTGTTGCTCGATGTAACGCGTGTCAAAGGCAAGGGAACATCAGCAAGCGCAATGAGATGCCTCAAAATTTCATCTTAGAAGTAGAGGTTTTCGATGTTTGGGGTATAGACTTCATGGGACCGTTCCCTTCCTCCTATAAGAACAAGTACATACTTGTAGCCGTTGACTATGTTTCCAAGTGGGTCGAAGCACAAGCTAGCCCGACTTGTGATGCTGCGATAGTTACCAAGTTGTTCAAGACGGTGATTTTCCCTAGGTTTGGAATTCCGAGAGTTGTGATAAGTGATGGAGGTTCACACTTCATTAACAAGGTTTTTGAGAACTTGTTAAGGAAGAATGGAGTCACACATAAGGTAGCCTCTCCTTATCATCCTCAAACTAGTGGACAAGTAGAGGTCTCCAATAGAGAGATAAAGAGTATCTTGCAAAAAACAGTTGGTACAACGCGTAAGGATTGGGCGAATAAACTAGATGACGCTTTGTAGGCATATAGGACAGCATATAAGACTCCGTTGGGGACAACGCCTTTTCATTTGGTGTATGGGAAGGCATGTCACTTACCGGTAGAATTGGAATACAAGGCGGCATGGGCTGTTAAGCGACTTAATTATGACATCCTTAGTGCATCCAAGAGGAGATCCATGCAGCTGCATGAGTTGGAAGAAATTAGGCATCTCGCCTATGACAATTCCCGAATCTACAAAGAACGGACCAAAGCTTACCACGACAAGAAGATTATCCCTCGAAACTTTGCTCCTAACGATCAAAATTTATTGTTTAACTCTCGTTTTAAGTTGTTTCCAGGAAAGCTAAAGTCGAGATGGAGTGGTCCGTTCACCATCAAAGAGGTAAAACCATACGGGGCCGTAGTGTTGCTAGACACTAAAGGAGGTAATTTTGTTGTTAATGGTCAACGTCTCAAGCCATACCTTGCGGATACATACGTGGGAGAAGTTGAATCAGTCACTTTTAGTGACCCTCCTCGAGCCTAAAGGATTTCCAAAGTCGAGCTAACGACTTAAAACAAGCGCTTGGTGGGAGGCAACCCACCGGTAAGGATTTTTGTATAAATTTTGAATTTTAATTCCTTTTATTACTAACATTTCACTTGTGATTTCAGTAATTACATTCTGCGAAAAAGTGTAAAATTGCACCGAGCACCTGCTCGGAAGGAGCGAGCACCTGCTCGAAGCCAAAACGCAGCAATTCTCTCAGATTAGCAGAACACAAAAAAATAAAATAATAAAAAAAAAAAAAAAAAAAAAATATAAAAGAAAAAGAAAAACAGAAAAAGATTTGATTTATTTCTTCTTTCCTTTTTATTTTATTTACTTTTATTTTCTTTCCTTCTTTATTTCCTTTTCAATTTTTGCCAAAAACCCTAACCACTCATTTTTCTTCCTTTTTGCAGATAAAGACAACTTTTTGGTCTCCTCCTCTTCCCCAAAACTGCCGAGCATCACCACTCCCCCATCTCCCTTGAAAACCGCAACTCTCCATTAACTCAACCTCCATAAATCCCCATCTCTACCACTCTCCAAGACCAACCACTCACCATAACTCTCTCTCACCAGAAACCACTCAAACTCTCAAGCTCCCAAACCGCTCAATTCTCTCTCAATCTTTCAACCTCTCTCGCCGCCGCTCAAGCCCTATAACAACCGAGCATCTGCTCACTTGGCTAAACCACAAAACCACCGCCACATTCCACTATCTCCTCTCTGAAACCAAACCTTAACACTCGGAAACCTCTCTCCGCCTCTTCTCATTCACCATGGCTCCGAAAATCAAGTTCTCCAACAAGGAAAAAGGCAAGGGTAAGGCCTCTGCCTCCGCAACCGCTTCTCCACTCACCTTCCCATGGCCTAGACCGGAAGGCGAACCTTTTGAAATTGACCGAGCCGGACTCCCAATGTCCTCACCAGACTCTTGGGACAAAATCGACGCTTTCTACTACAATCAACTCCTCCAAGTTGACCTCGAACCTACTCGGTTCATGTGCGATAGAACATTGGTCGAACTTGGTCTTCAACAACAAGTGAGGAGCATACTCTACAATGCTCGCTGCATGGCCTTTGCTTTGGAGGAAGATGTGCTCTACCCGGACCTCACTAGGCAATGCCTAGCCACCGCGACTCTCTCCTATGCTAATCCAGACAGCCCTTGTTTCGAGGAAGCCACGTTCTCTTTCTTTGCTGGAGGAAAGAGGTATGCGATTTCAATGTTTGATTTTTGTGTAGCATACGGCTTTTACGAGACGGACACAAGGCTATCGGGTCCAAAGAGGTTTCAAGAGGCCAAGAGTTTTTGGAGTTTGATTGCTTCGGGAGAGTACTCATCCAATTCCGCGAGCCAAAACCGCCTACGCCATCCCGCTCTCCGCATAGTGGCAAGGATCTTGAGCAACATGCTTTTCGGAAGATCCGTAGGTAACAAGGTCCATCAAGATGAGTTATTGTTATTATTGCTTGGTTGTGGTCCCATTGTAGGTGAAGGAGACTCGGCACAATATGAGAAGTATCGATCAAATTTGGGTATACGTTTCGCGGAGATGATTTGTGCGATCAAAGATAACACAACCGCAACAAACAAAGGACCAAGGACGGAGCGTATTGGAAGCTTGCTCACACCGCTATTCCGCAATCTAAGGGTGGATCTTTCTCCATATTCCTACGTCCCGGAGATGAAGCGCATTGATATGGAGCACCTGCTCCTTTCCAAAATCATCATCAAACCGTCAACTTACCAATTCTTCAATGGAAACGGTGAGGCGAGCTATGTGGAGCTGCCCAACTTGGAAATCACGCAACTTTCTTCCCTTGATGATCTTGCGTTTAACCCTCCTCCGCACTACTTGGTACCAAACCCGAGCCGACCCTCCTCCGCTTCCCGCCTGAGCACATCACGTCGAAGCACATCGAGGCAACCTCCAATTGACTCCGAGGATGCTGGTCCTTCGGCTCCGCGCCTTGCTCTCACGTACCACGACACTCCTTCTCAAGGTGAGTTTGATCTTCCCCATATTGATGATAATGCTAATGATGTTGAGTATAGGAGGTGGATGATCCAATCCACTAGGAAGAACAACAGCCTACTGCAGAGGCTCATGCAGGCGATGTCCAGAGGCTGCTGCCATGCTCCGGATGTGCAAACTCCGCGAGCACCTGCTCAGCGTGAACGAGCACCTGCTCGCACGCGAACGAGCACCTGCTCGGACCAGCCAGCAAGGAGAAGGAGGAAGAGGTCTGATCATGTCTCCGACGATGCTATATCCGGGTGATATCCACTTTCACCCTACTATTCCCATTGTTTATATCACATTTGTTTCTATTTTGTTTTCATTTTGTTTTTGATTTGAACTTGTTTTTAGTCTACTCTTTCGGTACTTTTCTTTCACCGAGACGGTGAAAGTTAAGTCCGGGGGAGTGGATTAATGTTTTAAATGTTTTTGCTTTGAGTCTTTTGCACTTATAAAAAAAAAAAATTAAAAAAAAAAAAAAAAAAAAAAAAAATGCATATAGTTTCTCATGGCATAAACATTTTTATTATTTTTTTCATGCTAGGATCGAGTCTAGAGCATTTTAGGATTGCATTTGCATAGGGAGCAATGATGAAATTTCCTTGTAAAGATTCATTTTAGGATTCCATGATGTGCCCTCATTAGAACTTTTTCGATGCATTAACAATCATGAATTAGAGGCTCATCCATACTTGGATCTTATTTCTTTGAAAGTCCCAACTCATTAGAAACTTGCATGATCTAGATTCAACTCTATCAACTTGAACTTAATCTTGATTAATTTTTCTTACTTTTGGACTTTGAATCATAACTATGGATAAACACTTGACATTCAAATCATGTTTGCCTATTTTTACCACTCTTATCTTGATTTGAATGGCTATCCCGATCTAAGTTCATCTTTTAGATGAGGATAGTACCACACCTTTAAACCCGACCATTTCATTCAAACCCTTGCATTTGTTCTACGAGTGAGGCCTTTTTCTTTGTGTTGCATTGGTAAAATCTTGCAAGCACTAGAGACGACAAGGCAAAGTTTCCATTAGACTAGTTTCTTGAGTTTAAGACTAGTCTTAGGTGGGGTATGAAACCGATTTGGTTAAGCGTTTACTTGATTATCTTTGGGTTTGTGGTTAAGTGTGAAAAGAAAGAAAGAAGAAAGGATGAGTTCTAGGGAATAAGTTTGAAAAGAAAAGTATATAGCTCTAAGTGTTTAAAAAAAAAAAAAAAAAAAAAAAAAAAAAAAAAAAAAAAAAAAAATGATGGCTTAGCATTCTCTTAGAATAAATCAAAAGAAGAAAATATGTTAGAGAATGCTAGGATAGAAAGAGCTAAGGTTAAGAAAAGAAATTCCCTAGGATTCGGAAAATTTAAAGAAGAAAGAGGAAGTTTGAAAGGTTTAGCCGAAATTGGCTAGTGGTTTAACAAATGGGTAGTGAGAAAAGAGAGATGAAAGATTGCAACAATGGGGTTATGGGTAGAACTTTGGATTCTTAGCCTTGTATGCATCAATTGTCTCTTTTCTTTCTTGCTTTTGCTAAATGTGACACTTGCATTTGAGAGTTAGCCACCAAAAGGATTATGAACCGCCTCTTTACATCACTAAAAAGCCTTCTTTTACCGAACCAAATGGTATTGATTCAACTTCCAATTGTGAGACCGCACCAAACACATTAATGAATGTTAAAGAGTTGAGGTTAGTTGATTGCATGCTTTCTTTGAGTCTAAGGACTTGGAGTAATTATTTTGATAAGAGATGAGTATGGCAAAAGCTTCTTGAGTAAGATTTGTTGTGCATCGCATTAGTTCTCTTTAGGACATTTTGTTGAACCCTTCGATGTTTCTTTTGGATTTGAGTTCCCACCTTCAAACACTTCTCCGGATTTCTCTCTTCTTGTTTGCTTGCGGACAAGCAAAAGGCAAGTCCGGGGGAGTTGATATGTTAGGTTTTTAGCCTAATTTACCCATGGTTTTGTGTTGCTTTTCGTGTCTTTTTGTTTTCTTTTGATGTCTTTTCAGGTTCTACAATGCTTTGGAGCATAATTTGGAGCTTCTGGAGCTCTATGAAGAAAAGGAGAAGAATTGGAGCAAAAAGAAGAGTTTTCACTCCACCGAGCACCTGCTCGGTCCGAGCGAGCACCTGCTCGCACCAAGACACCAGAACCTAAACCTAATAAAGCTGTGGCCGCCGAGTTCATCTGATGGCCCACACGATCCCCAGGAGTTAATGAGTCAACATCAATCCCTTTTCATTAGGGAGATGATTGATTTTAATCATAAATGGGATTTCTTCTTATTTTCCTTATTTTGCCCAAAAAGATATTTTTAGTTTTTAATGCTTTCTCTTGTATTTGAAGAAGGTAATCTTCATCAGACTTGGGCAATCTTTGTTCACGAAATAATCAGAATACTCTTGTTCTCTTTTTACGATTTTTTTAATAAAAGTATTTGTTCTTGCATCATCACTTCCGATTCATTCACCGACCACCATTGAAGCTACTTGTCATTTCCGAATCATCACAGTAGTATCTTCTCAAGAAGAATTTCTAACCCTTATCCTTCTTATTCATTTCATTATGAGTTTCAAGATTATTATTGTTTCATTTGATTCGATCATATCCGAGTAGTTCCATAACTAGGTCGGGGTGATTTCGATGGTGATTTAGGGCTTTAGATGGTTGAGCCAAATAGGGAATTCTTATGTCTTCATCTCTAGGAAGTCTCATTGCTTAGGCTAAATTGATCACCTAGTCTATGATCTCTAGGTTTAATCTATTCACCAAAAATGATATAGGTTGCTAGAATTACCTTTGATGAGCATTCGGTGGTAACCAAAACACCATTGATCGTTCCCATTGAATGTGAACATATTGAACCATTGCATTAAAGCTTGCTTACTTCATTACTAAATCCACTCGAAAGTGTAGGTATTTAGGCTGTAGGCAAAGGTGTTGATACATCGCCAAAAGCGGGGCAATACATATTTATGTTTGAGTTCTAGACCGCATTTAAATAGACCCTGAATAGAAGCTCAACCCAAGTACCCGAAATCACCAAAGAATCATCTCGGCTTAGTGCCTTTTATCATTGTTTAATTACCGATTTTTATTCCAAGCACCTGCTCATTTACATTGAGCACCTGCTCACGTCAGTTTACAACTCATTTAATTTATCTTAGCTTTATTTGAAATCTATAGATTCATAGTGTAACCTTGGTCTCTGTGGATTCGATACCTTATATCCTACTGCTTTTGCCTGTGCACTTGCAGCATTATTTTGGGTTAAAACTCGAGACTATCAATCCCCTCCTCGGCACCATCTTATGTTATCACCTTCCTTGGAATAACTTCCTCCATAATCAAAACATATGATTGTGTAATTCCCATTCATTGTTCCTTGCAAGAAATAAGAAAATAATAATTGCACTCAGTTGTATCAGTTAAATCAGTCATATCTCTGCATCCCAAATACACGCAGTAGTAGGAGAGAAAAAAGGAAGAAGAAAAGAGTTATGTGGGAACACGTGGCGTCGTGTTATTGGTTCTGTTTTTTAGGTTGTTGAGTTAATTAAATAGTAGTTGGGTTATTATATAATATAATAAAGAGGGGTAAAGAGGAGAAAAATAAATGGAAAAATAAGATGGGGTTTTATGATTTTTGGATTTAATTTTAGGGTTTTCAAGATTATTTCCCATAATTTTTGGACCCTTATTATAAATGGCAATTAGCAACTAATTTCATTTTTTTGTTAAACCAATTTCTAATGAAACAAAAGTAACAACCAATAGAAAATTTTGAAAAAACAAATTATTCAATAACAACAAATCTATGAATAGTGGCTGGAAGATATTTATTAATAATCTAAATATAATAAAAGTACGATCCACTCAAAACAAATTTCAATACACTCAAAACAAATTTATTGTTCTATATTAGTATTAAATATATACAATTTTTCTTGATCTAATAATTTTGAAAAGCACATACGCAAGTTGTGAAAAACTTTAATACTTTTTATATTTGTGCAGAATATATTTGATAGCTCCAAACACAATAAATTAAAGTTTTTCAAAAAGTGTATCCCAATATAATATTTTCATTCGTTTGCTTATAAAAATAGAAGTGTTAAATTGTATGTTTTTGGGCATATTTGAATCAGCAAAAGATTGGAAAATTTCTCAAAACATAATATGAAAATAGCTGTGTCTAACGTGTGGTGATCTAATGTAAATTGTCTAAGGACAAAATGTAAATTCTTATGTCGCCGGGGACATTTTCATTTTCCGTTTACTTATGTAGATGTAAATATTAATTCGAGATTAAAGAAAACAAAATTACTATCTTTAACGGGTTCAAATGTAAGCCGTTGAAACGATTCAAATATGAATAATTCTTATGTTCATGTTTTTGCTCCTTTTGATATTCCCCAATAATTCGAGATTTGTAGGATATCGCTAATGCTCTATACCATGTTGATAATATATTTTCTTAGCTAAATAGGAAAGGTACCTAAAACAGAGCAATCACATATATTTACATTTAAGAGAATAATGATCAGCCTCACAATATATCTCTAATGAGAATCAAGATCAGAGAATGGAGACTATGATTTGATCTCTAACATAAAATATGTTTATGGTGCACTTAGCTTATAATGTTCCCTCTACGGAATCAAATATTGTGGAGAAAATTTCGTATTATGATCACGAAATCTTCGCCTGAATCTATTCCTTTCGATATTCCCCAAGATCTATTGGCATCAGGTAACAGTTCATTCTTATTTATGTGCCTTATAGTTTAACCTAATCTAATTGTCTTTTTGGTCCCTATGATTACTATTTTTTCTTTCTTAATGATTTGAAGATTGGGCGTGGTTTTGTAGGGTTGGCCCAAAAGTTGAATTATTCATCCATTTTCTTAACAATGACTACGACGAATCTCGTGGAAATGTTTAACACGGCTTTAAATTGGATTATAATGATTATCGATGCTCTTTCAGCTATAGCAGGTATGTTTTCTTAAGCTTTTAAAGGATTGAGAAATAGCATACAAGACCACAAAAGTATGTATCTGAGGTTTCGAGCAACTTGAAGATGATAGGGTACATGCAACGCCGCTCACACTCCCTGCAAATTGGATGAGTGACACTATTATTGAGCACCACCTCAATCGGATTTTCCCATTCTATCTTGCTTCTTGGCATGAGCCCTGGATATTCTCCGAGCACACGCTTTGTATGCAAACAAGACCGATGATCTTTACATGTGTAGAACCAAAACTTCCTTGGATCAGACTCTTTCTCACAAATGTCACACCAGCATTTACCACTTTCATTTTCGCCACCATAACATAGCGAGAGAGGATGATCGTCAACTCTATGCTTTACCACTTGTGGTAAAGTGGCGCATTTGAAGCATAAGACAAATTCACAACCATCTTCAATGCACTTGTGCATGTCCCATACCCTCTGTTTGCAACCATTTCATTTAAGGCGGTTACATTTAATACTAACCTGTTGTTTCCAGGTTGTGAGGCTAACGGTAAGACCGAGCAAACCAGCTTGTACACATGACCCAACAGTAATACCAATCCATAATCCTCTTCCTCCCATTTTAAACCTAAATCCTAATATAATCGCTATAATATGGCTTACTATCTCACAGATGGTATATATCCGAAATGGGCTGCTAGGTGTCAAGAAGGTGTCAGAAAAGATGTCGAGCGTGCTTTTGGAGTCTTGCAGGCTCGGTTTGCTATTATTCGAAATCCATCTCTTTTTTGGGATAAAGAAAGAATAGGCAAGGTAATGAGAGCATGCATCATATTGCACAATATGATTGTAGAAGACGAACGAGACGATGGGACTCTGGACAATTTATCCAAATTTGTACAAGGAGAAGGAAGCGAGACTTCTCACGTGGACTACTCGTTTTCTACAAAGACATGTACGAATTTGAACAATATGATGGTCAATCGAGCACGGGTTCGTGGAGAACGAACGCATCGACATTTGAAAGCAAATTTGGTTGAGCATGTTTGGCAACATCATCACCGAAGTAACTGACTTGTGGCAACGTAATTGTCTTCTTTCAGCATCTTTTTATATGTTTTCTTGAATTTTACGGGTTTTTTTCAGTGAATTTTACGTTTTAATGGATTGTAAAATTACCTTTTGTAATCCCTTTGTAATTTTATGTTTTTATAAATATATTGCTTTGATTATTTTTTATTTTGTAAATAATTAATTTTTTTTTGTGATACCGAGACCGGTATCACCGCTGGAACAGATTTTTAACAAGTATCATAAGAAATCTCAAATAATAAACAAATGTATAAATTAATAATAAAAAATGCTAATGATACCCAATTTAGTTTATGAGTGTGCATGCTCTAATACATGAAGATTGAAAACAAAAAGTAAAACACGAAAAAATGCCGTTCAACAGAACCTCTTGCAAGTAAATTAGATTGCACCATATGTTCTTTCACTTGGTCTCTGTGTTGAACTCGAGGAAGAGCGTTCCCATGAGACTTCGTTTGCAAAAGCATTGTTGGTTTCTTCAGCTCTTGAGTAGCTTTGTTCACTTCCATTCACTTGTTTCCAAAGACCAATTAGATTACATAACAATGAATCATTTGAGTTTTCTTGTAATTCTTACAGTTTCTAGTAAGCCCGATATAAGTGAAACTCCTTGTAATGCATCAATCCCACGCTGCGTCCATACGAGAGATATTTTTTAAGTTAAGTTAATCCTCCTGTTATACAAAGCATTAGAGAGATATATTTCGTACATGCAGGAAAAAACTCCGAAGATAGCCCATCCTTTCGCTGATCCTCCTTCACTACCTTGGTTATATTTTGAAACAACGTAAGAAACACAAATTTTACGTGTCAGAGTGAGACAAAAGTATAATAAAGCTCACCACAGAGTTTTGTGAGGAAAAACTGAATAGGATCATATCCATACACTGGGATGGTGACATTGACTTCATATGGAGTTTGCGAGATTTCTCACCTTTATTAAAGAACAAAAGTTATAAAGATTGTAAAAGCAAAAGATCAAAGTCATAATGAGAAAAGCAAAGATACCAGAAGTTAGTTATTACAATGCCAATCAAGTACTAATGTCGAAGGAGATAAAGTTGTTGGATGATTTCCAGTCAAAGAAGAACCAGCGATCTTACTGTTAAGACCATTCTCAGGGAAAACCTTGACGATAGGCTTTCCTACCAATGTTGATAAAGAAGCAATTGCAGTCATATAGAGCGTAAGATGAGTTTGCTCGGTCTTGAAGCTGCGAATCAAGAACATTTCAGCTAGTAAATTTACAGCAACTAAAACATAACAATGTTGTTGATTCCATACCTAAACTCACTACTAGACTTCTCAAATCCAAACTGTGTCATCCCATGATAAACCTGTTAAACATCCAGAACCGGGCCTAATTTTAAGTTTATGTTCAAAGCAAGTTAAATACCAAAGAAAAAAGCTTTGGCGAGAAACTTGAATTTTCTTTTTTCTTACAATTTCCCAAGAGCGAGGATGCAAACCGACCGTGAATCCCTTAAACACACGCGGCCCAGGTTTCTCGCACGGAATAGCCAACTCGACAGTAACTCTAGACCAGTGGGAAAGAGCAGGAACATATAATCGTTGTAAGAAAACCGATTTTACCGAATAATCATAGATAAAAGTAGCAGACATACCTGCAAGTTGTATCTTGAGTGACACTACATATGCATCCAAGTCCACCTAAAATAGAAAAAAAAGAAAGAATGAAAACTTCATAGCTTTTCAGAATCATTTTCAAAGTTTCAACATCCGTAATGGAACAAAGCAGAAGCAGACACACCTTTACATCGTTCATCAGCACAGTTCCCGCAAATGATATTGACCTGAACAGAACATAGCAACCTTACTCAAACAAAGGAACCATTAAAAGTTTCCAACAATACAACTCTTTGACTAGATATATCTAACATGTGCTGTACGTCCAAGTTTGTCGTAAATCTGCTCACAACTTGACAAGTCGCCATGGTAAAACCCCTGCATATATATCACATATCAGGAAACAAACACTAACAAATGAATACATGTTCAGAGTAAAATACATTTCTACATCCATAAAAACAAACCTAAAACTCCTCAAAACCAACTCTCAAGAAAGAGAGAGAAAACTACAAAATTATAAATTGAGAATATATATACAAACCTTCCCATTATACTCTGTTCAAACCAAATTAAAGAAAAGCTTAAAAAAAATAGCTTCACAAAACACTCAAATGCAAGAAAGCAAACTCCTTTACTCTTCTTTACCAAGAATATAGAGCCTAAGCTTGCTTCTCAACACAATCCTAAGCTAAAAAAGCCTTAAAAAGTAATTGAAAATGCATCAAAAGAGGAATTAAGAGATTAAGAGAAATTGAATGAAATTGTTGTGGTCTCTTCTTGATGGGTACTTCAGTATCTTCATAGTTGAGTAATTACACCGGAAACTAGATCTTTGTCGTCTCAATTATGTATCTGAAATAGCATTCAACACCGCAAAAGTATGTATCTGAGGCTCCAATCAACTTGAAGATGATAGGGTACATGCAACGCGATTCACACTCCCTGCAAATTGGACGAGTTACACTATTATTGAGCACCACCTCGACCGGATTTCCCAGTTCTTTTATCGTACTTTTTGGCATGAGGCCTGCATATTCTCCGAGCACACACATTGTATGCAAACAAGCCCGATGATCTTTACACGTGTAGAACCAAAACTTCCTTGGATCAGACTCTTTCTCACAAATGTCACACCAGCATTTACTGTTGGGGTCGGTTTTAACACGCTCGACATTACCGTCCAAAGACCAATGAAATGAAGAGATGGTCCTCCGGATTCTCGATCAGAAAAGCATAACGGCACTGATGTCAGGCTTTTTACACACAGGGCCATCAAAAACCCCTCGTACGTTGTAGCACAAAGGGTTATCGTATCCACAGAGAGGTTTGATTGATACACTAGGATTGCAATGATCCATTCTTAAGCTAGAGCGATGCTTTTTTACAACTAAACAAAAGATGAAACTATGAAACAAGTGAAACGAGGATGGTTTAATTTACAAGTTCTCAAAGAGACGAGAGTTAGGCCATGGAAATTCTTTAGGTAATGATTCGAAATCAATATATAGCAATTGTCAAGGTTCAATTAAGTGCCGTTCTAGAACTCAAGCACGAAAATATAGCCAGCTAACTGTCGTTACGAGGGCTATCTATCTTTAGATCCTCGAATCCCAAATTTCTTTGCGAATTCGTCGAATCTAAACAAGCATTTAGTACGAGCTCGATAAGTTCACAAAGTCCCTAAACCAAATTTCTTTGCGAATAAGTAACTTTGCCCATTTAAACTAGTTCTGGTTATTAATCCCACTGTCGTGGCTAATCAACAATCCTAAGATCAAGATTCGAGATGATCAAGCAAGAATCAAGCATTAATAACAGTTTAAATGAAGAACCTACGGATAAACCTTAACAAATATGCAATTTCAATGATTTCTAGTCATAACCCAAGAAATCCCAAAACCTAACAAGTAATTTCACTCAGAAACAGATGATGAAATCATGATAACTGAATATAATTGCATAAAAGAGTTAGAGTAGAAGATACAGAGGGTTTAGAGATGAAGAACAATGGATCTCCCTCAATCTTCAAGAGTCTCTCTCTCTCTCTCTCTCTCTCTCTCTCTCTCTCTCTCTCTCTCTCTCTCTCTCTCCACGAGATAGATCTAGTTTTTAGATATTTTTCTAGATATTTTACAATGAAAACAAAACAAAACTATTTATAGAAGTGCCCAAAATTAGGTCTGCAGGTCCGCCGTCGATCGACATTAAAGTCCTGTCGATCGACGCGAAGGCGTCTGTGGAAATATCTGAAAAATGCGTTGTTCTGGCTTCTTCAGGCTTCCTGTCGATCGACACAAATCCCTGTCGATCGACGGGAAACTCTCTGGAAACACCCCTCCGGTAAAACGGCCATATCTCCTGAACCACCGATCGGAATGACCTCAAACCACTTCCATT
Source organism: Draba incana (assembly GCA_963576765.1). Taxonomy (NCBI): domain Eukaryota; kingdom Viridiplantae; phylum Streptophyta; class Magnoliopsida; order Brassicales; family Brassicaceae; genus Draba; species Draba incana. Next base: position 33,631,144 of record OY755210.1, on the reverse strand, counting down.
AGAAAGCTATCTCAAATACCTACAACTTTCATGAAGACATCTGAAGCTAAATCCAAATGGAAATCGTTCTTCTAAGTCGATCTTCGAAGCACTTCGGATGGTTTCGGCACAAACGACTATTTTCCTGCAAAACACTACAAAAGACACACAAATACAAAATATACTATACAAAACCGACTTATATCATGGTTAAAAACGGGTAAAAACCATGATATATCAGGCACCTAAGTCTTTTGCGAAGCAAAGCCAAAAGTCTGTGGAGTTGTCTGGAGAACTTGAAGGACCATCTTGGGCTTAACAAACGAAGGCGTGTTCGTGTCACCGAGGTCGACCGTGGCCTCGCATGGTCCGACCGACCATGGTTTCGGCCAGAGGGACCGACCGCAGCTTCGTTTGGTCCGGCCGACTACAGCTTCGTCACGAGGACCGACCGTGGTCTCGTGTGACCGGCCGACCATGGCTTCGTCACAAGGACCGACCGTGGTCTCGTGTGATCGGCCGAACATGGCTTCGTTACGAGGACCGACCGTGGGCTCGCGTAATCGGCCGACCATGGCTTTGGCCCATGGAGCGACCCGGGCCTCGTCCGGTCTGACCAATCATGACTTCGGTCCAATTGCCGACCGCGCTCTCGGCCCAATACGTTCCTCAGCCCACTAGCGTTAAGATGGTCCGGTCCAGTCCACGAAGCCCGCGACATTGGTGGAACCGACTTCGAGCAAGGCGAATCCGCAAGGACTTAGGAAGCGAAGACGACTTAGCATAGACTATAAATACTTGTAGACATCTCTTGAAAAAGGGATCCGCAATTGAATACGAAAGCTTGTACTCAAAACTCTTTCAAAGCAATAACAAGACTTTTTTACATCTTTGTTCGACCTAGCTTACCCTAGAGATCTCCGCTCCCTAAAGAACTCTTACAAATCTAATTGTGCTAGCTTAGGCTCCCACAATTTGGCGCCGACTAAGGGGACCAAGAGATTATCTGACACAAGAAGAGCTAGGTTTTCCAACGACCTACGAAGATGTCAATCAACACCATGAGCAACGAAGGATCTTCGTCTCACCAGCACGACGAGGAGAGAAGCAACTCCATGGAGAACACGGCGCCTCGCGCCGCTAACAACGCAACTGACCTCAAGCAGATGCTTGAGACTCTGATGAAGAAAACTGAAGATACGGCGAGCGAGCTGCAATCGCTCAAGAAGAGAAAGCGCAAGAGGTCCCGTGTCCGTCCAACATGCCTCAGCTTCAACACGCCTCGAGCTAATCGAAGGGATCGACACGAGGAGCTGCCGCCTCGGACCGATCGCACGGATCCGGAAGATTTGCCTCTACCTCCACCTCGTCAGGATTTCGATCCGACTCCTGAGCACGTGATGGAAGAATCGGACGAAGATCACCCCCCTCGGAGGCGAATCCGAACCGACACAGCTACTAATGACGCTGTGGCTGATGGAGAAGTGGCCCAGACTATAGCAGATTATTACAGAAGGGAGCAGGAGCGCAGGGCTCGTCGAGGCTCCCGCGACGAAGAGGTCGCCGCCTTGAGGGCCCAGTTGGATCATGTCGTCTCTGACTTGAGGACGACCAAGCTACAGATGTATCGGAGCACAGGGAAGGCTCCCGGGGTCGCTTACGTGTTGGAGAATGCACGGAACACCCCTTTTGCAGAAAACATCTCAGGGGCCAGGATTTCTGACCCGGGAAGGATCAAGCTTCCGACCTATGAAGGGACCTCCGATCCCGCTGACCACCTAATGGATTTCGAGGTGGCCCTAGGAAGGGCAAATTTCAGAGAGTCCGAGAAGGACGTTGGTTACTGCAAGCTGTTCGTGGAAAGCTTAAAAGGACCTGCCCTCCAGTGGTTCTACAAACTGGAGAAGAATTCTATCCACAACTTCCATCAGCTCTCTGAGATGTTTGTTCAGCACTACAACATCTTCGCTGAACGAAAGATATACGATGCGGATCTGTGGACCAACAAGCAAGCAGAAGGTGAAAGCTTGCGGTCTTTCATGACAAGGTTCAAGAACACCCTGTCAAAGGTGGATGGAATCAGTAACACATCCGCATTGGAAGCATTGAGAGGTGCAGTGAGGTGTCCATCTCCGTTTTGGCAAGAACACACCATCAATCCGCCAACGACGATCCAAGACGCTCTTCACCGTGCAACCGATTTTGCCCGAAGTGAAGAAGAGCTCCGCGCCAAGAGAGGCGGAAAAGCAAAGCAGATAAGCGAAACCTTCTCAGGTTCCAACCCCAGTTGCTTCTAAGAGAGGCAATCCCGCCTTCGTCCAGTTTGAAGGGGAGCAGGCGGAGCTCATAACTACCAAATCGATTCGCCTGGCTACGGCAGAGGTCGAGGCCGTGGTCGGGGACGCGGCAGAGGAAGTTTCACTTGGGTAAGAGACCTAAAGGAATATGACGAGAAGTTATATTGTGATTTTCACAAAGCAACCGGACATTCAACTGCAAGGTGCCGAGAGTTGGGACGACAGCTGGCTGCTAGGCTGGTCGAAGGCACCCTCAAGGGTAACATCAGTCTTTTGGATTTCAAGCCGGAGGAGAAGTTTCAAGATGCTACCGAGGTCCAGACTGAGAATCCCAGGCGACAGCGTCGTCGTGACGATCCCGAGAACGGAAACACGCATGGTACTATCTCCATGATCCTGGGAGGATCGCAGTACTGTGCTGATAACGAAACTGCGATCGAGGCTTATCAACGGCGCCCTGAGGTCTGCGCCAACATCTCTGCCTCTCCGATGACCAAGCGTTCTGGTGATCCTATCACTTTCGACAAAGAAGATGCCGAAGGAATAGACTATCCGCATAACGACCTATTGGTGATCAATCTGACCATCTTCGATTTCAACGTTGCTCGTGTTCTCGTCGACACTGGAAGCTCAGTGGATGTGATCTTCAAAGATACTCTTGAGAAGATGAAGATTGACCTGTCGCTCATCAAGGGGCAACCGAAGCCAATAACAGGCTTCTCTAGTGAAACTACTATGACCATATGGACGATCCGCTTACCTGTCCAAGCGGGAGACGTCAAGAAGATGGTGAATCTCACAGTATCTGATCATCCAGCCATCTACAACGTTATCATGGGAACACCATGGCTCAGTCAGATGAGAGCTGTACCATCAACATACCACTTGTGCTTGAAGTTCCCAACCAGTACAGGCGTGAAGACAATCTTTGGCAATCAGAGGGATTCACGCATGTGCTTCTTAGCAGAGCACAAGCTTCATACTCGCAATGATAACAAGGATGTGGATCCGAGAAATCACAAAGAAAAGAAAGATGACTCGGCCTCGCAAGGGCCACGGAAGAAAGCGAAGACCGGGTTCGATCAGGTGAAAGACCTGACCAACCTCTTATAGCAATTACAGATTGCTGAAGGTCGTGAAGAAGAAGAGCGACCTACCTGCGAGCCCGTGATCTCTGTGTGTATTGATGAGCAACACCCAGAGAGGTGCGTTGAGATCGGAGCTGCCCTTGATGAAGAACTCAAAACGAAGCTAGTGGCTTTTCTCCAAAAGAACATCAACACCTTTGCCTGGGCCGCTGAAGACATGCCCGGAATAGACATTAGTGTCACGAGCCACGAACTCAATGTGGATCCAATGTTTAAGCCAGTCAAGCAGAAGAGAAGGAAGTTGGGTCCTGAGCCGGCAAAGGCTGTGAATGGCGAAGTCGAAAGGCTTCTGCGAGTGGGATCGATAACCGAAGTCAAGTACCCCGACTGGCTCGCCAACCTAGTTGTGGTAAAGAAGAAAAATGGGAAGTGGCGCGTTTGCGTCGATTTTACGGACCTTAACAAGGCATGCCCGAAGGACAGCTTCCCTTTGCCTCACATTGACCGCTTAGTGGAAGCAACGGCGGGTAACAAGCTGCTTAGCTTCATGGACGCTTTCTCAGGCTACAACCAGATTCTGATGCACCCTGAGGATCGAGAGAAGACAGCTTTCATCACAGACCGAGGTATCTACTGTTACAAAGTAATGCCCTTCAGCCTAAAGAACGCCGGTGCAACATATCAGAGACTGGTGAACAAGATGTTCCAAGACCAGTTGGGAAAAAATATGGAGGTTTATATCGATGATATGCTCGTCAAGTCACTCGAGGAAGAAGATCACATCTCCCACCTGGAAGAATGCTTCAATTAGCTAAACCTCCACAACATGAAGCTCAACCCAACGAAATGCCGATTTGCTGTAACCTCTGGCGAGTTCCTTGGATACCTGGTCACTCGCCGGGGTATTGAAGCCAACCCGAAACAAATCGATGCTTTGATCCAGATGGCTTCACCAAGGAATAAACGTGAAGTGCAAAGATTAACTGGGAGAGTGGCTGCACTCAATCGATTCATTTCACGTTCTACTGATAAGTGTCTGCCCTTCTACAACACTTTGCAAGGAAACAAGCAGTTTGAATGGTCAGAGAAGTGTGAAGACGCCTTCAAGCAACTGAAGGAGTATCTGGCAACGCCTCCCATCCTTGCTAAGCCAGTAACTGGAGAACCTCTCTTCCTCTACATCGTTGTCTCAGAAACAGCAGTCAATGCTGTCCTTGTGCGTGAGGAAAGAGGCGAGCAGAGGCCTATCTTCTATGTAAGCAAGACATTCACAGATGCTGAAACAAGATACCCTCAATTGGAGAAGCTAGCATTGGCCGTCCTCATGGCATCAAGGAAACTAAGGCCTTACTTCCAATCACACTCAATCGTTATCCTTAGTACCTTCCCGCTGCGTTCGGTTTTACACAGCCCAAGTCAGTCTGGCAGGCTAGCCAAGTGGGCTGTGGAGCTCAGCGAGTACGACATCGAGTATAGAGGGCGGACGTCCAATAAATCGCAAGTATAGGCGGACTTCCTCATAGAAATCCCAGAAGACAAAGAATCCAAGGAAGTACCGCCGGGGATATGGCGGCTATACGTGGACGGCTCGTCCTCAAAGAATGGTTCTGGAGTTGGGATACGACTGCTGTCACCAACTGGAGAGGTCCTTGAGCAATCATTTCGACTTGGGTTCAAAGCTTCTAACAACGAAGCAGAGTATGAAGCCCTCGTCGCCGGTATGAGGCTCGCCCAAGGGCTACAAATCAAACACATTCACGTGTTTTCATATTCACAACTAATAACCAGTCAGTTCAGCGGCGAGTATGTCGCAAAGGATGATCGAATAGAAGCTTATCTGAAGATAGTAAAGGACCTGGCTGCTTCATTTCAGGACTTCACCCTTACAAGGATTCCCAGAGGTGAGAATATGGATGCTGACGCATTGGCAAATCTGGCCTCCGCTACCACTACGCCAGAGGATCCGGCCTTAAAGCGAGTCATCCCAGTCGAATTCATCGAATTCCCTAGCATCTAGGAGGATGTGACACTCGCCATTTTGACATGTTCTTAAGCAGCGAAGCAAGCAGGCGCCCTCGCTGAAGCAACCAACGAAGATATAGATATGACAGAAGCACCTGAAGTCCAAGACGCTGACATGCATGATATCGATGACCCTATCAACAATGACCTTGTCGCTGATACTTCTGCTACTAACAGCCCTCATCATCCCGAAGCGGTCCTAATGGACGCAGACACTGAAGAACCAGAGTACGGCTGTGACAAGTTATGGATAAGCGAGGTACGAGAGTACATTGCCGATGGCAAGGTGCCCTGTAGCAAGTGGGCTGCCCGCAAATTACGAAAGCAAGCCGCACGTTATGTTCTACTTGATGGAAACCTCTTCAGATGGGGATTCTCCGGTCCCATGCTCACATGTGTAGAAGGAGAGAAAGCAAGACAGATTATGGAAGAAGTTCATAATGGATCTTGTGGCAATCATTCAGGAGGTAAAGCACTTGCGATCAAGATCAAGAGACATGGTCACTTCTGGCCCACTATAGTAGGCGATTGCACGAAGTTCTCAGCCAAATGTGAGAAGTGCCAGCGACACGCTCCAAAAATCCATCAACCAACTGCAATGCTCTCCTCTGTCTCTTCACCTTATCCATTCATGAGATAGGCCATGGACATCGTTGGACCATTGCACCCGTCACGGCAGAAACGGTTCCTACTCGTCCTAACAGACTACTTCTCAAAATGGGTAGAAGCTGAAGCCTATGCTAACATCAAGGATGTCCAAGTCGAAAGCTTTGTATGGAGGAACATCATATGTCGTCACGGAGTACCATATGAGATCGTTACTGACAATGGTTCATAATTCATATCCAACCGGTTCGAGACGTTCTGCGCAAAATGGAACATCCGGCTCAGTAAGTCTACGCCTCGTTACCCTCAGGGCAATGGTCAAGCAGAAGCTATCAACAAAACACTCCTCGATGGCCTTAAGAAGCGTTTAGAGGCAAAGAACGGTCGTTGGGCTGACGAGCTAGAAGGGGTTTTGTGGTCCCACCGCACCACTCCCGACAGAGCAATAAGCGAGACCCCTTTCGCCCTTGTCTATGGCACCGAGTGTGTCATCCCATCCGAAGTCTCTTCGCCTGGTGTACGCCGACAGCTATTACCTCTCAACGAGCCTATCAACAAGTCCATGCTACTCGATGCGTTGGACTTCCTTGATGAGCGACGCGACCAAGCACTTATCCGGATCGCCAACTATCAGCACGCCGCTTCAAAGTACTACAACTCCAAGGTCAGAGAAAGACATTTCTGCAAAGGCGACTTAGTCCTGCGGGAGGTATTCCAGAACACAGCAGAACCTAACGCTGGCAAGCTTGGAGCCAACTGGGAAGGCCCATACAGAGTCACAACAGTTGTTCGTCCTGGCGTCTACGAGCTCGCCACCATGACCGGGACTCCAATCTTCCATTCTTGGAATGCAAGGCATTTGAAGAAGTACTATCACTAGTCTTCTCTCACCCACTTGAACTACGAGGCGACTTGATCCCTGCAAAGGATACGTAGGCAGCCTGTCTTCGGATAGGTTCAGTTGCCCCCCTCCTTCAAAAAGAGGGGGATTCTACGCTTCATCAGTCTCATTTCCGGACCAGCTCATTCGATCTCCTCCGCCTTAGGGGGGGGAGTGAGTGTTTCACTCAGCCTTGTCTCCGGATGAGCTCCACGATCTCCTCCGCCTTAGGGGGGGAGTGAGTGTTTCACTCAGCCTTGTCTCTGGATGAGCTCCTTGATCTCTTCCGCCTTAGGGGGGGGGGGAGTGAGTGTTTTCACTCAGCTTTGTCTCCGGATGAGCTCCATGATCTCTTCCGCCTTAGGGGGGGGGGGAGTGAGTGTTTTCACTCAGCTTTGTCTCCGGATGAGCTCCATGATCTCTTTCGCCTTAGGGGGGGGGGGGAGTGAGTGTTTTCACTATCAGCTTTCAGACGAAGTCAACACCCTCCTTCATCTCAAAGGGGGGGGGGGGGGGGAGTGGGGTACCCGTACTCCACTCTTCCAAAACAGCTTCAGCATGAGAACAGCTTCATCAGTCATGAGCTTCTCAAGGCTACAATCAGAGTCGTTCCGTGTTCATTGCTGCTGGCCACAGTGATGATGCGGAAGTACAAACACAATGACATCCAGCATCGGATCCAAAGCGCGCTATATAAGTAATCAGTGCTCAGTATTGGGGCGGACGAACCCAGCTGTTCACTCGGAAACCCAACGAGCATCGTTGGTAACAAGCAGCTGCTAATGATTCTGTTCGGCATGTACCCTGAACAGGTCATTCATAAACCCAGGATGCACACTGGTAAAACTTAAGGTGTATTTGCTCTCGGACAGACGTGTCTAGAAGAGCAGCACCAAATCGCAAAGCCCAACATCAGCATTGGCAAAATACATGGCCAAAAACGTATCACAGCCTAAAGTGCTCTTAAATGTGGAAAAAACATTTAAAGCAAGTGCACAATTCAAAAACTACCAAGATAAACCATCCAAAATGGTAGCAAGGATACAAGCCATCCAGTACTACACTCAAAAGTCATCAAATCCGATAAAGGTCTCAGAAGCAAAAGTCATAAAAGATTACAAGAAACTAAGTCATAAATGAGGAAAGGGTGGTCACTCGACAGCCTCCTCATCCTCATCCACTGCAACCTCCTCCTCCGAGATCTCTAAGGCTTGCCTCACGCCAGAGACAAGCTCGCTGAACACATCACAAGCATCGTAAATCACCATCTTCCTCTCGACCAAGAGCTCCTCCACGACCTCCAAAGTCGGTCCATCAGGATCACGAAGACGCTTGATAAACTCCAGGCTCGCATCAATCTCAGCTAGGTCCAGCATGTTGTCCTTTGCTGTCCCCTCAATCTCACCAAGCAGCCTAGCAACTTCCTTGGTACGACTAGCAAAACCGCGAGCCACCTCGTCTTTGGCCTCAGCAACGGCCTCCGCGACCCTCGTGTCCTGGAGGTCCTCAGCATCCTGTAGCCTCCTCCGGAGCAAAGCATTGTCCTCTTTGTCCTTCGTATGCCTCAAGGACGCCCTCGACAGCTTACTACTCAACTCTTCCTCTCTCTTCTTCACGGAGGCAACGACGCCTTCAAGAGCGCTGTTCCTCTCAGCAAGCTCGGCAATGGTCTTCTTGGCCTCGTCGAGCTCCTTGTCACGAGAGCGAGCGTCCTTTTCGAAGCAAAGGGACAGCTGGTCCAGTTGAGTAGTGAGCTGCATGCAAAGAAAAGAGAATGGTATAACATCAAAATAAATTAAGTAACAATGACAAGCACAAGGAGGGAAAGAGAATCAAACCTCAGAGGCCTTGGCCCTCGCTAGCGCAAAAGCGCTCCTGCTAGATCCGGGAGTCGGAGATGGCGGTACCGCAGCGCCTCGGCTCGTCGAAGGAGAGGAGTTCGTCTTCCGTCGTTTCGGGGATGTCCCCTCAGGAATACTTCTTGCCTTACCCTCTTGCATAGCAGCCCTCTTCCGGGACTGCTCACGACGCCTCGCGATCTCGTCAGGGGTAAGGTCGGAAACATGAGAGCGCTGAACTGGCGCAGCAGGAGTCGTTGGCACCGTGGTCGATGGAGCCCGAGTCCGCGAGCCCGTCCTCGCTGGAGCCGCGGCACTCGGCGATGCCACACTCGCCTTCTCTAATTGACGGTGGACCGAAGCCCTAGGGGCACCACGTCCGAGAACTTTCCCCGGGAAGACCTTGGTGGAAAGCGCCTTATGAATCCTTTGACGGGTGAAGGACTTCACCCATTCACCGTCACCAGAAGCCAGAGCGCTGTGAACGGCTGCTGCCTCGCTCCGGCTGACTATCAGAGATGCTGGTTTCACTGCAAGAGGAAACAATCTAGAAATTAGTATCCGAAACATTGGCACACTATAAAAAAATATATTTCTGAGTATAGAATTACCTCGTCTCTCCCAGCTCGTCCTGAGGAGGGGAATGCAATCCGCCTCAACACTCTTCTCGGAAATCTTGACAAAGAAGAACCGATCCTCGAAGTAGTCGTCCTTGCTCGGGAAGCCATTAATGAGCATACGACCCGGAACCGGAGAGATGCAATACCTCAGCTCCTCTACGCGGCCACGAGGCCTGAAGTCCAGCAGAGAAGACAGCTGCCCGGTACTAATCTCCGCATTGCACTCCCTACTCAGCACGTAAACACCAATGACATGCCTCAACCCTCTGGGGTTGATCTGAGCAAGGGAGACACCGTTTGCCTCTAAGAAGCGAAGAAGGAAGCCGGGCACCGGGAACCACAACAAGCAGTGCTCGATGAAGTTCTCATATAAGGTGAAGTACCCCGGAGGCGGAGCATCAACTCGCTCAGTGTGATCGGGGGCGACTAACCGGATCTCATCCGAAATCCTGCACTTCTCTCTAAGAAGCTGCAGTGACTCCTCGTCGGAAAGAGTGGATCCCGGAGGGTCGGGACGCGCCTTCTTCTTCTTGGCCGCCGCGGGTCGGTCGACCTCTACGGAGATATCATCATCACCATCCTCAGCACCGGAAGCGATCGACCTGAACGAAGAACAGTCCGACGACAAAGCGGCGTCGGCCGCAAGAGCTGGTAACCTCGGGTCCTCGTCATTGAGGGGAAAGGAGAGTCTGACCCCACTGTTACAGGCCGTCAAATCCTCATCACCACTAGGCCTCCTATCCTCCTCAATATCCGCTAAGCCATCAAAGATATCCTCGTCGCTCTCATCGGTCCCGCCGAAACGACGCCACGGAACGGTGGTTTTGCTACGGAGGCGAACGCCGATTCCGGTATTCTCAAGCGATGCCGAGGATGGCATCACGACCATGCGGTCGGTTTGGCTCGGCAAAGTGGTCACAGGGTCGGTTCTGCCCGAAGGCGCGACCGCGCGATCGGATTCATACGAAACAGCGACCGAGCGATCGGCACCACTCGACATAGCGATCGCGGGGTCGGGCAGCGCGACGATGATCGGATCGGTCCCAATCGGAGTGGCGACCACATGGTCGGGCCTTGGCGTTGCGACCACGGCTTCGGTCCGACTTGATGGTGCGACCGCGTGGTCGTTCTCTGTCGTTACGACCGTAGTATCGGTCCGGCCCGAAGACGCGATCACGGGATCGGTTCCGTGCAAAGTAACGACCGCGGGGTCGGTTCTATGTAACATTGCGACCACAGGGCCGGTATCGCGTAAGGTCGCGACCATAGGGTCGGTTCGACTCGGTATCGCGACAACATCGTCGGTCCGACTCGGTATCCTGACAACACCGTCGGTTTGATTCAACGGCGCCGCCGGTCCAATACGGTCAATCAAACCGAGTTTCGTCTCATCCATAACAAAATCAAATCTACATTCACCCAAAAACAAAATCAAAGAGTGAGTTTGAACACTTTTCCTCAAGAACAAGCTTTTCCTAAACAAGCTTCAAAGAAGGATTCTCAATCTAAAAGCAAATTCTATCAACAATTGGATCTTGGAATCAATGGGAATCAAAGGGACTTGAGTTCTACTCCTAACAACCTCTCTTAGCCAAGGATCGTTCCTCTTACAAACTAGATCCAAAGGCTTGGTTTCCCAACCTAAGTCTATGCAAATCAAAGAGAGATGAGTGAGTAGGGAAAACTCACCAAAGGAAATGGGCAAATCTCCGGTCGGCGGAAGAAGTGAGGCTTCGGTCGGCGGCACGAGAGGTCGGCGTCGGTCGGGAAAGGCTTGCGAACCGGACGGCGGCGAAAGCTCGGTTCAAGACTTAAAAAAATTTTTTTGGTAGGAACCTTAGGAGGAAGAAGGAGAAAGAGAAAGAAAAAAAAAAAAAAGAGTGGACCACATCCAAAGCCTTATCTTCTCATTTCTTACTAAGCGGGTCCCGTCTCCCATTTGAAAGCACTCTTCCCTCCAGAAATCACATTGTTATCACCAGGAAAACGCCGTTGAAAATAGCAATCGCGGCACGGAGTCTTAAAACCTCCATAGGGAATACGAAGTCTTAAAATCTTCGGGAAAAAAAAAAAAAAATCTTTTTCGCGGAAAACGCAACAGCTTCGTTAAGAGAAGCATGAAGTCTTAAAATCTTCTGAACATTTACGGAGTCTTAAAACCTCCTGTATGAAGTCATTTTCTACCACTGTGAGGAGAGATAGGTCAACACCTTGACTTTGAATGGTAACGCCGATAACTAACACATCTTTTAAACTCAGCACTATCATCTCTGATATTACCGAGCTGGGGGGCTAACTGTTGGGGTCGGTTTTCACCCGCTCGACATTACCGTCCAAAGACCAATGAAATGAAGAGATGGTCCTCCGGATTCTCGATCAGAAAAGCATAACGGCACCTAAATCTTTTGCGAAGCAAAGCCAGAAGTCTGTGGAGTTGTCTAGAGAACTTGAAGGACCATCCTGGGCTTAACGGACGAAGGCGTGTTCGGGTCACCGAGGTCGACCGTGGCCTCGCATGGTCCGACCGACCATGGCTTCGGCCAGAGGGACCGACCGCAGCTTCGTTCGGTCCAGCCGACTGCAGCTTCGTCACGAGGACCGACCGTGGTCTCGTGTGACCGGCCGACCATGGCTTCGTCACAAGGACCGACCGTGGTCTCGTGTGATCGGCCGACCATGGCTTCGCCACGAGGACCGACCGTGGGCTCGCGTAATCGGCCGACCATGGCTTCGGCCCATGGAGCGACCCGGGCCTCGTCCGGTCTGACCAATCATGACTTCGGTCCAATTGTCGACCGCGCTCTCGGCCCAATACGTTCCTCAGCCCACTAGCGTTAAGATGGTCCGGTCCAGACGACGAAGCCCGCGACATTGGTGGAACCGACTTCGAGCAAGGCGAATCCGCAAGAACTTAGGAAGCGAAGCCGACTTAGCATATACTATAAATACTTGTAGACATCTCTTGAAAAAGGGATCCGCAATTGAATACGAAAACTTGTACTCAAAACTCTTTCAAAGCAATAACAAGACTTTCTAACATCTTTGTTCGACCTAGCTTACCCTAGAGATCTCCGCTCCCTAAAGAACTCTTACAAATCTAATTGTGCTAGCTTAGGCTCCCACATTTACCACTTTCCTTTTCGCCACCATAACATAGCGAGAGCCGATGATCATCAACTCTATGCTTTACCACTTTTGGTAAAGTGGCGCATTTGAAGCATAAGACAAATTCACAACCATCTTCAATGCACTTGTGCGTGTCCCATACCCTCTGTTTGCAACCATTGCATTTAAGGCGGTTACATTTAATACTAACCTGTTGTTTCCAGGTTGTGAGGCTAACGGTAAGACCGAGCAAACCAGCTTGTACACATGACCCAACAGTAATACCAATCCATAATCCTCTTCCTCCCATTTTAAACCTAAATCCTAATATAATCGCAGTCGGTATTCCACAGAGATAATATGCAGCTAGGTTTACATATGCTCTAATATCTTGCCTCCTGATTCTCTAGCCACACCTGTTTCAACACACATTTATAATCAATCTTTAACTTCATTAAATTAGTCTCTTATTGATTTGTACATACTAATTTATCCAACAATCATGCGAATTGAAGCTAAAATCATCATTGTGAGACAAATTCCGAGTGATTCGTACTCTGAATTCACTGGATCGAGAGCTATTTTTACTGATTTCGCCATTACAGAGAGAGGCGACCGAGAAAGAGAGAGACCAATTACAGACTTGTTGATTAAGGCAAGAAAGGAATTTTCATTTACCACAGACTACTTGTATAATTCGAATTTAGATTAAGAAGTCTAATTACAAAAATAACTTAATTGTGTCAATCGATTATACAATAAAGAATGCTAGTTACTAACATAGATGCCATAATGATATGTCTTAAATATCTAATACTCAAGATCATTATCATATGGAAGTCTTAATCTTGGTTCAACTTAGAAATACTATCGCCGATTCTCTTTCCACAAAAAGAACAACTTAGAACAGATCGCCGATTCTCTTTCCAAAAATATCGCAAGTTTTATAAAACTCGCAGTACTCGCAGTAGAAACCATCAGTGATAGATTCAAAACCTCCACAACAATCAGCTTTCCCCAAATGATTCCACGGCACCATCGAATGTTGGTGGATCAATGGTAATGACACTCTCTCAGATTCCATCGTCGAAGGAAGAAAGACTAAATGTGTATCCCTCAGATTTCAGAACTCTTTCTCTCGCCACTCAGATCTACTCAAATGAATGGATGGCATTTTTCTCTCAATAATTATTATTATAACTATAGTCGTTGTTGTAAAATATCTACTCCAATAAATGCATAACAATAGTGAGAGTTAGCATGTGCATCGATGCTATATTTTATTTTTTTTTGTCAACCATCGATGCTACTTTAGTAGTATCAAGTAATTAAAACAAAAACAAAATAAACAAAAACAAAATAAAGAAAAACAAAATTATTTGGTCAGTTTTCACGTGAACAGTCGGTGGTCTATTAAAAATGGATATCTAATTAATATAATAATAATATATTATAATAATTTTAAAAATAATTAATTTATATAATCTTATTATATAAAAAAGAAGCCGGTCGATGAGAATTCGACACGTATGCAAAATTGTAACTCACGAGATTGCGACATTTGTTTAAGATTGATCGGATGATGACATGTGTTAAAACTTAAATTTAATTAAAATAAATAAAATTTTAAAATGGAAAACTTCTAATAGTCCAAAATAAAATTTTAAAATGGGAAACTTCTAATAGTCCAAAATCATAGAAAAAAAAAATTTCTAATAATTATCAAATAATAGAAAAAGAGGAAATTTTTTAAAAGTTTAAACTAATTAGAGAAAAAAATGTAGTAGTCCAAACTAATTCTAAAAAGTTAAACATAAGTAATAGAAAGTATATAAACCGTAAAAGAATAGAGAAAAATAAAATTTTCTATTAAGGCAAATAAAAAAACAAACAATGACATAAAAGAGATTAGATATTTTTAAAATTTTAAGATATGCGTAGCCAACCAAAATAAAAATGAAATATATATAGAAAATAAAAAGAATATAAAATTTAATAAAGAGGTGAATGAAAACAAAGTAAAATTAGAAATGGTAAACTCACAAATAATTATAATGTATTTAACTAAACCATAAAACATGAAAATTCTAATCGACCAAAACTAATATAAAAGAGGAAAAATTATAATAGTGAAAACTATTTAAGAAAAAAAATTGTAGTAGTCTAAATGAATTATAAAAAAAATAACATAGAAAATAGGGAGAGTATAAATGGTAATGAAAATAATAACTGTATAAAAAATAGTAAGAATATAAATTTCAATTAAGAAAAAGAAAAAACACCAGATGATAATACAAAAGAGTTTATAAAAAATAAAAACCGAAAAATGAAAGAAAATATGGAAAACTGTAAGATATGGATAACCAAGCTAAAGAAAAAAACAAACTTAAATCTACAAGAATATTCATAAAACAAAGAAAATGAAAATCTTCGACCTATGACGGTATTAGAAAGATTCAAAAATGTTTAAAAGTTTGCGACTATAAATCTCTATGGGAATGAAAAGAACCGAAGAGATTTATCAATCATGGATTTATATGTGATGTTAACAAAATTATTTATAAAATATTTTTTTACGGGTCTTTCATGAGATTATTTATCTATAGATCTTTAGTGAATTTAATGGATTCTATTTTATTTGACTCAAAATTATTTGAGTTGTTTGTATAATTTTATTACATATCTAATTTTATTACATATTTAATATATTCATAATGGATAAAAATATAATTCATTTCTTTGTTATTAAGAATATGATTTGAATATTCAGGGTATACATTTTTGGATCCGCGTGATATGAATTAGTATATGAGAATAAAGTTATAAATTGATCTTCAAGATTTAAAATCCATGTTTAAATAGTATTTCAAAATCTTTTGGTATCTGAACGGGTTGCTAATTAGAATTTAAATATTTAATCAATAATTTTTATTATGTTTATTCCCGTATTCACGCTGGTCCTATTCTAGTTAAATAATAAACATGAAGCAATTGAATATCTCTAACAAGAAACTGTTGTGTCTCTCTCTCCCACTTTTTTTATTTTATTTCTTTAATGGATAGATACTAGCGGAGAAACTTTCGTTGGAGGTGGTCTTAAACCATGTTCAATGGTAGTATCTTCGAGGTTCTCATTTTTGCAACAAAAAATAAAATAAAATAATATAAAAATGTGTAGAGACTCACTCAATAGTTTCTCAAATAAGAGACTTTGGATAAGTTTCTCCACTTTTTGAGATACTTACACATTTTTATATTAGTATTTCTTTTGTTTGCAAAAGTAAAAACCCCATGATCGAACAGACTACCATTGTACATGCTCTTACACATTTTTCTTTCATTTTAGAAACTAATGCATGAAGATTGAAAACAAAAAGTAAAACACGAAAAAATGCCGTTCAACAGAACCTCTTGCAAGTAAATTAGATTGCACCATATGTTCTTTCACTTGGTCTCTGTGTTGGTTTTTGAGAAGAACTCGAGGAAGAGCGTTCCCATGAGACTTCGTTTGCAAAAGCATTGTTGGTTTCTTCAGCTCTTGAGTAGCTTTGTTCACTTCCATTCACTTGTTTCCAAAGACCATAAGAATTAGATTACATAACAATGAATCATTTGAGTTTTCTTGTAATTCTTACAGTTTCTAGTAAGCCCGATAGAAGTGAAATTCCTGGTAATGCATCAATCCCACGCTGCGTCCATACGAGAGTTATTTTTTAAGTTAAGTTAATGCTCCTGTTATACAAAGCATTAGAGAGATATTTTCGTACATGCAGGAAAAAACTCCGAATATAGCCCATCCTTTCGCTGATCCTCCTTCACTACCTTGGTTATATTTTGAAACAACGTAAAAAACACAAATTTTACGTGTCAGAGTGAGACAAAAGTATAATAAAGCTCACCACAGAGTTTTGTGAGGAAAAACTGAATAGGATCAAAACCATACACTGGGATGGTGACATTGACTTCATATGGAGTTTGCGAGATTTCTCACCTTTATTAAAGAACAAAAGTTATAAAGATTGTAAAAGCAAAAGATCAAAGTCATAATGAGAAAAGCAAAGATACCAGAAGTTAGTTATTACAATGCCAATCAAGTACTAATGTCGAAGGAGATAAAGTTGTTGGATGATTTCCAGTCAAAGAAGAACCAGCGATCTTACTGTTAAGACCATTCTCAGGGAAAACCTTGACGATAGGCTTTCCTACCAATGTTGATAAAGAAGCAATTGCAGTCATATAGAGCGTAAGATGAGTTTGCTCGGTCTTGAAGCTGCGAATCAAGAACACTTCAGCTAGTAAATTTACAGCAACTAAAACATAACAATGTTGTTGATTCCATACCTAAACTCACGACGAGACTTCTCAAATCCAAACTGTGTCATCCCATGATAAGCCTGTTAAACATCCAGAACTGGGCCTAATTTTAAGTTTATGTTCAAAGCAAGTTAAATACCAAAGAAAAAAGCTTTGGCGAGAAACTTGGATTTTCTTTTTTCTTACAATTTCCCAAGAGCGAGGATGCAAACCGACCGTGAATCCCTTAAAGCCCAGGTTTCTCGCACGGTAATAGCCAACTCGACAGTAACTCTAGACCAGTGGGAAAGAGCAGGAACATATAATCGTTGTAAGAAAACCGATTTTACCGAATAATCAGAGATAAAAGTAGCAGACATACCTGCAAGTTGAATCTTGAGTGACACTACATATGCATCCAAGTCCACCTAAAATAGAAAAACAAGAAAGAATGAAAACTTAATAGCTTTCCGAGAATCGAGAAGCATTTTCAAAGTTTCAACATTCGTAATGGAACAAAGCAGAAGCAGACACACCTTTACATCGTTCGTCAGCACAGTTCCCGCAAATGATATTGACGACATGGCAACCATACTCAAACAAAGGAATCACTAAAAATTTCAAAAAATAAAACTCTTGACTAATATATGCAGACAAATAAAAAAAACATATTGTGATAATATTCGAGGTCTTGGTGACTGTTTATTGGCAGTATATTTTAGTCATAAATCATAATATTGTAAATAAAAAGAATAATTTCATCAAATTGTAGTAGTAGGATGCAATAAATTATTCAGATTGGATCAAGGTATGTTTTTACGTTTCTTCTAGACATAAAATTCTTTATAAGTCATCTCTTGAACTTGCTTCATATCAGCTACCAAAAAGGTTTGTGTTAATCAATGGTTTGTCAGGTAACAATATTGTAGCCTTAAACCCATTTTCCACATCTTCGTTTTCGTTGGAAGAGAAAAAAGAGAAGAAAACAAAAGCTGGAAAATTTTCTTTTTATTCTCGACAATTGTACAATAAAATATTATACATATACATGTTTAAGAGACAAAAATGAAGAGTTGTGTCTTTTCCTCTTTGTAACTCTCAAACGAAACAGAACAACCTAATGTAAAAGTTGCGACTCCTTAAAAATCACCTTTTGATCTAACATGGCTAACTAATTAATAATTAAATCAAATAAGACCAAACTCAATTATAAACTAACACTCCTCATTCTGCTTGTGTCTAATGAACTTTAGTTTCAAGATTAATAATAATCCATACATTTTAAAAAAACTGATTCCCTCAATTGAGTTTTGGTGTAACTCCAAGTTTGCTTAGTTCTTCGAACATTGTTGTGCTAATATCTTTGTCTTTCTTCTACACGTACAATGCTGCATCATCCATGCTCCTTTTAAATCCAAATTGAGCAAATCCAAATTGCACAATGTATGAGTAATTTCTTCCACACCAAGTATGCTGCCTTTGCTTATATCGTACACCATTTTCCTCAACCTTAGAAATTTATCTTTTTCACCTTTGACTATGAATTCGGTTGGTTGAGTTTCTTCACCTTTGACTATGAACCCAGTTGGTTACGTGACGTAAATTGAAGATTCAAGTACAATACCATGAAACACTAACTTCATGTCCAACTGTTTCTCTTATTCGCTAGCCTTCTTCATGTCTCTTTCAAGTCTCTTATGAGCTTTCCTCATTCCTTGTGCATAAATCTTCTCCACATGTTCTTCAAGTCTCTCGTGAGCTTTCCTTACATCTCCTCGACTCTTTATGCGTCCATCTTCTCCACGTCTTCTTCGGTTATCTCTGTAACCGGTTCACGTCGCATTCCTTGCTTGGTGTCTTCCTTTGATCTCCGTTTCTTCCAACATGCAAGTTTCTTCGTGTTATAGTTTTACTCAAAAACTCAACAATGCTTTTAGCATTTTTGCGCTTTATGCGTCCATCTTCTCCACTTCTTCTTCGGTTATCTCTTTAACTAGTTCACGTCGCATTCCTTGCTTGGTGTCTTCCTTTGATCTCTGTTTCTTCCAACATGCAAGTTTCTTCGTGTTATAGTTTTACTCAAAAACTCAACAATGCTTTTAGCATTTTTGCTAATTCGCTTTCAACGGGCGGCTTCCGTGTGATTGTGTTTTTTACAAACTCATCACTACATTTTGATGAATTTCGATTTAAAACCAAAAATTTCTTGATCGAGCATCAAACACACCTTTATATGTGTTTTACTAGGTGACTCTCCTGCGTACGACGCGGAATATTCATGTTTTTAATTTTACTGTTTAAAAATGTTAAAAATATGTATTGATTTTGATTATTATTGTATAGATCATGCTTTTTTTTTAAAATATGAATTTTCAGAAATTTAATTTTACCATTTATTATTTCACATAAGTAAACATGTATTCAAACTGAAATATATTATTCCTAATTTAATACATTGGAGTGTAAAATCTATTATATACTCCCTCTGTTTTTTATTATAAGATGTTTTAGAATTTTTTTTTGTTTCACAATATAAGATGTTTTCAAATTTCTATGTACCTTTTACTTTATTGAAAACTGTTTAACCAATAGTATTATGTATTAGTTTTTTTTAATTGGTTGAATTGTTTATATTTAATATTTTTTTTGATAAAATAGTTTTTTCTTAAACTTTGTGCTTTAACCAAAACATCCTATAAAAATTTTAAAAGGTTTTGTTAATTGACCCATTTAAAGGGATTGCCATGTCACATTTAGAAGGATTCCATGTCACATTTAGAAGGGTGCCATGTCACATTTTTTAGTGAAATCCCCTCCCTAATAATGTATAGGGGATTCTGATAAGAGACACTATCTTGTACTTGAAGAGTTCCGATTGTAACATCCATGATCCTGAAATGGGATTCGGGTGGTCGTGTCGAGCGACACAGGAGCTGTGTCGATCGACACGAAGGAATTTGTGAGTGTCGATCGACACAGGCCAGTGGTGTCGATCGAGACGATCATTTTTCTGAACCGGGTAATTAACGTTTAATTACGGATTTTGGGCTGGTTTTTGGGATTAAGCCCTAGGATTTCAGTTTTTAAACCCTTGGGATCAGTGTGGCCGCAGCTTTCAAGGGAATCAGTCAAAAATCAGAGAAGAAAGACTTCCTTGAGTTTTCCTTGTGGTTTGAGAGAAGTGTTTTGTTCGGTTTTGGGAGGAGGCAACGGCGGTCAATTCGTGATCGGATTGGAGTGAGTTTTCGTGGGTAAGTCCTCTGATCCGTAGTCTTGATTCCAGTAAAAACCGTTTGCCTTTTTGGTTGAGTATTCGCTGAGTTATGCTCTGTGGAAGTTAGTGCAGTTCTGCAGTTTCGCCGTTTTTAGCCGGTTTTGTGAAGGCTGTTGCTGTCGTTCTGGTGTGAGTTAGAAGGAGTTCTATACGCCGTTGGAAAGCCCTCGGTGTCTAGTTTCCAGAACTGGTCTCGGATCTCGTTTTGGTGAATCGAGTCGTGAGATATAGCCATCTGTTTCGTTCGGGTTTTCCTTGCTCAACCGTTCTCAAGGTGAGTGCGCGACGTGAGTTTGGATTGTCAATGATTGAATAGGATTTAGGCTAAAACGTTTATGAGTGATTGTGTGGGGATTGTGTGATGATTATGTGATGTTTCGTGTTGAAAATCGAATTGAAATTGTGAAAATCGTACGTTTGTGAAATCTGGAAATTGATCAGTGAACCTCGTGTCGATCGACACCTTGTGGTGTATCGATCGACACGATGGTATAGCAAGCGTCGATCGACACATTGAGTATGTCGATCGACACAGGGTATTTTTCCGATTAAATGTTTTAATCTAAATGTTATTTGATTATTGATATATTTAAAGTAACCTGTAGTACCGTTCTCACTAAGTATTTATGAAATACTTACGCAACTCTATTTTTCCCTTTGAGTTGCAGGTAACAGAAATGCGTGATCGCGGAATCAAGGCCGGCAAAGGGGATGATAGGATGCTTTTATATTTTTATTTAGTCTAGTGGAACCTGGTGCTTAGGTTGCTAGATTTTTATGATTGTTTCTTGAATTTGGAATTTACTGGAATTGAATTGGTTTATTATTTATGGATTTATTTTATGAGAATTTCCGCAACTGTTTTTTTAAAAAAAAAAAAAAGTTTGGGTGTTACATTTTGGTATCAGAGCCTAGACGTTTCTAGGATGTTGAAATGGGATGAACTGAGACTATGTGGTTAATTGTTTATTGGTAGTTAAGCAATTTAATAGTTTTAGATCATCCCCTTCGGCCTTTAAAGAGATTCCGCGGTAAGTTGTGTTTTATTGTTTGTGACTTCTCGTTACTTATGTTTCCTGTCCTGTGTGGTAGATGGATTCTGGAGCGAGAGGTCGTGGCAGAGGTCGTGGTAGAGGCCGTGGTCGTGGTCGTGGCTTAGTGCCAGAGTCGTCTAGCAGCGCGGCTGTATCCCAGACACATCATGAGGAGACTGCGAGTGAGACCAGTGCCAGTGTGGCTGTCAGTACCGGGAGAGGCGCCGGGAGGGGTGCTCGTGGTGGTGCTGTTGGTGCCGGGAGAGGTGCCGGTAGAGGTGCTGGTATTGGAGTGGGCCCGGGTGGGGGTGCTGCTCCAGCTCAGGGTCGGGATGATGTCATTGTGGGTCTTCTGACGCAGCTGTTGGAGCGGTTTCCGGCGGCGGTTCCGGTACCGGCTCCAGCAGTACCTCCGGTGGTGGAGGAGCAGCATGGAGCTGCAGTGTTTGAGCAGCCGAGAGCGGCAGTTGCTGAGCATCCTCCTTATCTTGTGATGATGGGACAGATGCAGAAGATTGGTACGCCTTTCTTCACTGGCAGAGTGGGGCCAGAGGGAGCCGATGAGTGGCGCTTACGGGTGGAGCGCAATTTTCGGTCGATCCGATGTCCTGCAGAGTACCGGGTAGAGTTGGTTGTGCATTATCTGAGCGAGGATGCGCATAGCTGGTGGAGGTCTATGGAGCCTAGGAGGGCTGTTTGGACCTGGGATGAGTTTGTGGGCGAGTTCAATGCCAAGTTCTTTCCTCGAGAGGCTTTGGATCGCCTGCAGATGAGGTTTATGGAGCTGTCTCAGGGAGCGAGTTCAGTTCGCGAGTATGATGCTGAGTTCAGCAGGCTTCAGGTGTATGCCAGTCAGGGCATGACAGATGAGCGGACCCTTATGCAGCGGTTTTTGCAGGGGCTTCGTATGAGGATTCGGACTCAGTGTCGTGGTTCGGTTTATGCCTCGAGGGCAGAGTTGGTGGAGCTGGCTGCTTCTATTGAGGAGGATCAGCGTGAGCAGTCTGGTTCGGTGGTTGTTCCACCAGTGGCAGTTCCATCTGTAGCTGCTCCTGCTGTTCAGCCGAGGAGACAGCAGCAGCTGCAACATTCTCGGAGTTCTGGTTCTGGCAAAGGCAGCAAGCCTGCGCAGGGTCAGAAGAGGAGATTCAACGAGGTTTCTGGAGGAGGCCAGAGCGGTCGTACTTGTTATGGATGCGGGAGTACTGAGCATCGAGTGGCTAGTTGCCCCAAGAGGGAGGTATCTCGGGAGTCCAGGGTGTGTTTTCATTGCCGAGAGCCGGGGCATATCCGGCCAATGTGTCCTAAGTTGCAGCAGATGGCTGTGGCAGTGGTTCAGCCAGCGGCAGGGCAGCCGTTGGGATAGATTGGTCCGGCACCGCGTGTGTATTGTCCTACAGAGGTGGGGTAGCCAAGCAACGCGCAGATCACAGGTAAATTTGGACTTTAACTTTGTCAATTCTTAGTGGTAGAATTTGTGTTTTGTCTCTTATTTTTTTGCCTGTGGTAGTCTATAGGGTTCTCAATACATGTAAATTGTGTAGGGACCTTATTAGTGGGAGGTTTTGAGTCCCACGTCCTTTTTGATTCTGGAGCATCTAACTGCTTCATTACTCCGGAGCACGCCGAGCGCAGTAGCATACGGAGCAGTGAGGGCGAGCTTTCAGGTCTGGTGAAAGTGGCTGGAGGAGGATTCCTGGCTACTTCCGGCCGAGCTAGAGCAGTGGATGTTCAGATTGTCGGTCAGTCGATGCCGGCAGATTTGGTGATTAGTCCAGTGGAACTTTACGACGTAATTCTCGGGATGGATTGGTTGTCGTTTTATAAGGTTCATCTGGACGGTTTTCGAGGCAGAGTCGCTTTCGAGCGAGAGGCAGGGAAGTTAGTGTTTCAGGGTGTGAGACCTACTTCCGGGAGTCTGGTAATCTTGGCTATTCAGGCAGAGCAGATGATAGCGCGGGGTTGCGAGGCTTTCTTGGCAGTGATTTCGATGCCGGAGTCCGGTGGTGAGGTTGCTATCGGGGAGATCTGAGTTGTTCAGGATTTTGTGGATGTTTTTCAGTCGCTGCAGGGATTGCCACCGTCTCGGTCAGATCCTTTCACGATTGAGTTAGAACCCGGGACAGCTCCGATTTCTAAGGCTCCTTACAGGATGGCTCCAGCAGAGTTAGCGGAACTAAAGAAGCAGTTGGAAGATCTGTTGAGTAAAGGTTTCGTGCGACCGAGTGTGTCACCGTGGGGAGCGCCGGTTTTGTTTGTGAAAAAGAAGGATGGAAGTATGCGTTTGTGTATCGACTATCGAGGTTTGAACCGGGTCACTGTGAAGAACAAGTACCCTCTCCCAAGGATTGATGAGCTTTTGGATCAGTTGAGGGGTGCTACTTGGTTCTCCAAGATTGACTTGGCGTCGGGTTATCATCAGATTCCGATAGAAGAGGCAGATGTTCGTAAGACGGCATTCAGGACAAGATACGGGCATTTCGAGTTTGTGGTCATGCCTTTTGGCTTGACAAATGCGCCGGCGGCTTTCATGAGATTGATGAACGACGTGTTCAAGGAGTATCTGGACGTGTTCGTTATCATCTTCATCGATGATATTCTGATTTATTCGAGGAGTTCAGAGGAGCACGCAACTCATCTGAGGTTGGTTTTAGAGAAGCTTCGGGAGCAGAAGCTGTATGCCAAGTTGAGTAAGTGCAGTTTTTGGCAGAGACAGATGGGCTTCCTTGGTCATATTGTGTCTTCAGAGGGTGTTTCAGTGGATCCGGCGAAGATAGAGGCTATCAGAGACTGGCCTAGACCGTGTAATGCGACCGAGATCCAGAGTTTCTTGGGTTTGGCAGGCTATTACCGGAGATTCGTCAAGGGTTTTGCGAGCATGGCTCAGCCGATGACGAAGCTGACTGGTAAGGATGTTCCGTTTGTTTGGTCGCCGGAGTGCGAGGAGAGCTTTGCGAGGCTCAAGGAGATGTTGATTAGTACGCCGGTATTGGCATTACCCGAGCCGGGGAAGCCTTATACCGTGTACACTGATGCTTCGGGAGTTGGTCTGGGCTGTGTTTTGATGCAGGAGGGTAAGGTCATCGCGTATGCTTCGAGGCAGTGGCAGGGTAGTGAGCGTAATCGCCCTACGCATGATCTTGAGTTGGGAGCTGTAGTCTTTGCTCTGAAGATTTGGAGATCGTACCTTTATGGTGGGAAGGTGCAGATCTTTACGGACCATAAGAATCTGCAGCATATCTTCACTCAGCCGTTGCTGAATATGAGACAGAGACGCTGGATGGAGTTTTTGGCGGATTACGATTTGGAGATTTTGTACCATCCGGGTAAGGCCAACCAGGTGGCTGATGCTCTGAGTCGGAGGAGAGTTGATTCGATTCGGGAGCAGGAGGTTGAGGCCTTAGTGGCCGAGGTTAGTACTTTGCGTTTGTGTGCTATCTCGCAGGAGCCTTTGGGTTTAGAGGCTGTGGATCAGGCAGATCTTCTGAGTAGGATCAGAGTGGCTCAGCAGAGTGATCAGGCGTTGGTTAGTGCGTCGCGGGCAGTTGGTTCTGAGTATGTGGTCTCTTCGAATGGGACAATTCTGGTTCGCGGTCGAGTTTGTGTACCTCTCGATGAGGGTTTGAGGCAGGAGATCTTGAGTGAGGCTCATGCGAGCAAGTTCTCGATTCATCCGGGTGCGACTAAGATGTACCGTGATCTCAAGCAGTATTATTATTGGTCCGGGATGAAGAGAGATGTAGCAACTTTTGTGTCCAAGTGTAACACGTGTTCGTTGGTCAAGGCCGAGCACAAGGTTCCTAGTGTCAAGTTGCAGAGCTTACCCATTCCCGAGTGGAAGTGGGATATGATCACGATGGATTTCGTGGTTGGTTTACCTACGTCGCGGACGTATGATGCTATCTGGGTGATCGTGGACCGATTGACCAAGTCAGCACACTTTTTGGCCATTAGAAAGACCGATGGAGCGGCTAAGTTGGCTACAAGGTTTGTGCGGGAGATTGTGAGGCTGCATGGAGTGCCAGCCAGTATTGTTTCTGATCGAGATCCCAGGTTTGCATCAGAGTTTTGGAGAGCCTTTCAGGCAGAGATGGGCACTAAGGTACATATGAGTACAGCTTATCATCCACAGACTGATGGGCAGTCGGAGAGGACTATTCAGACTATGGAGGATTTGCTGAGGATGTGTGTTTTGGATTGGGGTGGTCACTGGGCTGACCATTTGAGCTTAGTAGAGTTTGCGTATAATAACAGCTTTCAGGCGAGTATCGGGATGGCTCCTTTTGAGGCTTTGTATGGGAGGCCATGTAGGACGCCTTTATGCTGGACCCAAGTGGGGGAGCGCAGTATTCATGGAGCTACTTATGTTCAGGAGACGACAGAGAAGGTTCGTATTGTGCGTCTGAACATGAAGGAAGCTCAGGATAGACAGAGGAGTTATGCGGATAAGCGTAGGCGTGAGCTTGAGTTCTCAGTGGGAGATCGCGTGTATCTCAAGATGGCTATGTTGAGAGGTCCTAACAGATCCATAGCAGAGAAAAAGCTTAGTCCGAGATTTATGGGTCCGTTTCCGGTGGTGGAACGAGTCGGACCGGTTGCTTATCGGCTAGAGTTACCTCCGATCATGAAGGCATTTCATAAGGTTTTCCATGTGTCGATGTTGAGGAAGTGTCTTCATGAGTCTGAGGAGTTAGTGCCTGAGATCCCTGCGGATCTTCAGCCTGATTTGACGGTTCCGGCGGTTCCTGTGAAGATTCTCGAGAGGAGGGTCAAGGAATTGCGTCGGAAGAAGATCCCGTTGTTGCGCATTTTGTGGGATTGTGGCGGTTGCCAGGAGGAGACTTGGGAGCCAGAGACAAAGATGAAGCTGAAGTTCGGGAAGTGGTTCGACAAGCAGGTCGCCATTTGAGCTTAGTTTTCTTTGTGGTTCTAGTTTCTGTTGGCCTTTGTGCCGGTTTGATTGTTGTTTTGGTTATGTATTTTTTCGTTTTGGTTGTAACGATATACATTTTTACGGATTTTATAAGATGGAGTTTCTTATTTATTTTCCGCGTACCTATGAGATGGGTGGTTCTTATAAGCACTTTGTTGTTTGACCAGTTTGGGTCGTGTTCTTTATGATATTTCGGGTGGGAAATATCGGGATAGGCCAAGTAGGGCAGATCTAATCATAGATGTTAGTAAACGTTTTGGAATTTAATACTCTAAGAATAGTGGAATTTCCGTATAACTCATTACACTTTAGAAGACAGTGGGTCTTCGTCGGTCTACTTGTGACGGGTGGGTCGCAACGTAGTACCGGATGTTACTTACCGGCGGCAAGTGGGTCACGGTATAGTATCAAGGGATGCTTACTTATCTGTGACAAGTGGGTCTCAGGATAAGTATCAGGAGACGGGTGGGTCTCTTGAAGGGAGTGAATTCCCTGCATTCTTTTATGGAGTTGACGGACTCCAGAGGCTTGTTTGAGACGGGTGGGTCTCGGTACAATTCTAGAGGGAAATGGTTCTCGGTATACCATTGGTGGTTGGTATATTTGTTGCTAAGGGATGCGTCCCGAGAGCAAGGTAATGAGTTAGGAGTATTAAATGTCTAGAAAACGTGGGTATTAACATGAGGATTAGATGCGAGTTCATGGATCGGGTGAGGATCTTTGATGTGTTGACCAAGTGGGGTCCAATTTTTCGGTCTTGGATAGACGGGGTGAAGGATTCGAGGTCGAATCCAGTTTAGTGGGGGAGAATTGTAACATCCATGATCCTAAAATGGGATTCGGGTGGTCGTGTCGAGCGACACAGGAGCTGTGTCGATCGACACGAAGGAATTTGTGAGTGTCGATCGACACAGGCCAGTGGTGTCGATCGACACGATCATTTTTCTGAACCGGGTAATTAACGTTTAATTACGGATTTTGGGCTGGTTTTAGGGATTAAGCCCTAGGATTTCAGTTTTTAAACCCTTGGGATCAGTGTGGCCGCAGTTTTCAAGGGAATCAGTCAAAAATCAGAGAAGAAAGACTTCCTTGAGTTTTCCTTGTGGTTTGAGAGAAGTGTTTTGTTCGGTTTTGGGAGGAGGCAACGGCGGTCAATTCGTGATCGGATTGGAGTGAGTTTTCGTGGGTAAGTCCTCTGATCCGTAGTCTTGATTCCAGTAAAAACCGTTTGCCTTTTTGGTTGAGTATTCGCTGAGTTATGCTATGTGGAAGTTAGTGCAGTTCTGCAGTTTCGCCGTTTTTAGCCGGTTTTGTGAAGGCTGTTGCTGTCGTTCTGGTGTGAGTTAGAAGGAGTTCTATACGCCGTTGGAAAGCCCTCGGTGTCTAGTTTCCAGAACTGGTCTCGGATCTTGTTTTGGTGAATCGAGTCGTGAGATATAGCCATCTGTTTCGTTCGGGTTTTCCTTGCTCAACCGTTCTCAAGGTGAGTGCGCGACGTGAGTTTGGATTGTCAATGATTGAATAGGATTTAGGCTAAAACGTTTATGAGTGATTTTGTGGTGATTGTGTGATGATTATGTGATGTTTCGTGTTGAAAATCAAATTGAAATTGTGAAAATCGTACGTTTGTGAAATCTGGAAATTGATCAGTAAACCTCGTGTCGATCGACACCTTGTGGTGTATCGATCGACACGATGGTATAGCAAGCGTCGATCGACACATTGAGTATGTCGATCGACACAGGGTATTTTTCCGATTAAATGTTTTAATCTAAATGTTATTTGATTATTGATATATTTAAAGTAACCTGTAGTACCGTTCTCACTAAGTATTTATGAAATACTTACGCAACTCTATTTTTCCCTTTGAGTTGCAGGTAACAGAAATGCGTGATCGCGGAATCAAGGCCGGCAAAGGGGATGATAGGATGCTTTTATATTTTTATTTAGTCTAGTGGAACCTGGTGCTTAGGTTGCTAGATTTTTATGATTGTTTCTTGAATTTGGAATTTACTGGAATTGAATTGGTTTATTATTTATGGATTTATTTTATGAGAATTTCCGCAACTGTTTTTAAAAAAAAAAAAAAAAGTTTGGGTGTTACACCGATCAACTCTGTCACAAACAATGTAGTTTACTCCATTGTCGATGCTTTCTTCCATATATTTTTCAATTACACCCCTTCGGATGTCTCTTGTGTTTGTGTCGGTTGGTTGGAATATTTTGTTCATCAGCGCACACGACTTGTAAGATGACTTTCATTTTAATAGACTATCAAACATGATAATTACATTTTGCAACGTCGTTACCATGATCTTCGTTTTCGCTACAATCGTTTTTGCAGAAGTTGATGTTTTTGTTTGTGTTTAATGGCCTTCAAATACAAAAAGCTCTCATGCAATGTTGGAAGAAAAAAAAAATGAAATCTGGAAATTTTTATCTTTATTCTCCACAATTTTACAAAGAAATATTATACACACTTTATATACATGTGAAGATTTGTGTATTTTCCTCTATGTATTTCTCAAACGAAACACCACACCCTAATCTAAAAAGTTACACTCCTAACAAGCACATTTTGATCTTGTGGAGTTAAGACCTTGATGTGCAAGTTGTTTCAAACCGAAAACCAAGATGAGTTCTAGGGACCACAAGTACCAATAGGTATTAGAGTTTATTGGTTATGATAAAAAGAGAAAACAAATTGGTCTCCTTGTCTCTAGTAACTTATTGGTTGAAGCAAAAGATGAAGACTTTTGAGAAACCTTGGGAGATGAAACCGAACAAGGAGTTGCTGCACATTTTAATAAAGACTTGGAGAGAAGCTTTGAGACATACACGGAAAAAAGAAGAAGAGAGAAAACATGTAAAAAGCATAAGCTTTGGGGTGGGTTTCTCATGTAAACATAGTAAGATACTAAGAGTGAGTTCATGAGTGATATGATGAGTGAATCACTTGTATCTTTGTAACTATGTTTCTTCTTCTAGTGGATTCCGAGCAAGAGTCTCGGCGAGATGTAGCGACCGTCGTTAATGGGCGTGAACTCGTTAAATGTGTGTGTGTGCTCCCATCTCTTTCTCTCAATCTCTCTTTGCTCTGTTTCCAGCTCTGTTTTTACGTGATACACGCACTGATTTTGTGCTAGTGTCGGTCTCGTGACATCAACGACTTCAAGTCTTGGTTTGTTGTGCTCGGTAAAGAACTCATTTTTGAGCCTGTAAATCCTAACAGATCTAAAATACATAATTAACTAATAATTAAACAATAAGACCACACACAAATACACAATTATAAACTAACAAATCAAATTCCTACATCCACAAAAACAAACCTAAAACTCCTTAAAACAAACTCTTAAGAAAGAGAGAAATAAACTACAACATTATATATAGACAAACCTTCCCATCATATTCAAATGGATGACCGATCAAGCTACTCTGACCAAACCAAGTAAAAGAAAAGCTTAAAAGATAGCTTCACAAAACACTCAAATGCAGGTATGTTTTCTTAAGCTTTTAAAGGATTGAGAAATAGCATACAAGACCACAAAAGTATGTATCTGAGGTTTCGAGCAACTTGAAGATGATAGGGTACATGCAACGCCGCTCACACTTCCTGCAAACAGGACGAGTGACACTATTATTGAGCACCACCTCGATCGAGAGAGAGGCGACGAAAGTAAAATTAGGCGTTTTGATGAACCAAACACGGCGATTAGGAAAACGGTTGGTCGAGTTGATTTTTACTGATTTCGCCATCACAGAGAGAGGATCGAGAGAGAGGCGACGGATAAAGAGAGAGACCAATTACAGACTTGTTGATCAAGGCAAGAAAGGAATTTTCATTTACCACAGACTACTTGTATAATTCGAATTTAGATTAAGAAGTCTAATTACAAAAATAACTTAATTGTGTCAATCGATTATACAATAAAGAATGCTAGTTACTAACATAGATGCCATAATGAGATGTCTTAAATATCTAATACTCAAGATCATTATCCTATGGAAGTCTTAATCTTGGTTCAACTTAGAAATACTAAGATTTTGTTTTTACAAATTAATCAAGAGACTAAGTTTACTGATCCTTTATCTTTTGTAACAAGTAAAATAAAAAGAGAGGAAACCAAGTATGAACAGAATAATCAGATAATTTTCAAGAAAGTAACCGACATAATGCCTAGATTTAACTAAAAACCTAAAAGAAGGATTCAAAAGAAATTATATTTACTTTCACATACAGATAGTGAAGGAGAGTTTTCAGATATACTCACGACTCAAGCATAACAGAGATCATAGGAGTGTTGATAGAGGGAATTAGACATTCACGATACAACCAAAGTTTACGAATTGCAAAATATTCAAGAGTATCAAGAATTGGAAAATAATCACACAGAAGAAAACTTGATCTCATGGACGAGTTTACAAGAGATAAGTCTCCTTTGGCTGAACAAACAACGAAATCATCATTGAAAGAGTCTAACCAATCTGATGACCAGGAGAAACAAACAGAGGAGATCAAAGAAATTCGCATACCTTATTTTGACAAGAAATTCGCATACCTTATTTTGAACTATATAGTTAGGACACCTTTGACAAGAATAGCCCCCATAAATCCAATCCACCTTCTTGCGACAAACTCCACAAACAGAATTCACAACACCAAGAACTGAAGTGCGAGAAACACGGTGATCATGCCGATTGATGTTTATAACGCGTGGAAGGTTAAGACAGTCTTTATGGATCATGAAACCACACTGAAAACATACGTAAGGGCTTCGATCTCCCTTCAGGCCGCAAGCATTACATGTAAAAGAATCGAGTCTTGGGAGAAGGGTGAGTTGGTGATCATGAGCTTTCAAATGCATAAGAGATCGTGGTGGTGGCTTCAAAACACAACGCATGTCTAAGGAGAAGTTACATGGAGAACAATGATAGAACAATCTACGATCAATCTCATTGCCACAAAGACGACATTTTCCATCAGAATAATCCGGTAATTGGCCCATGGAGAGTTTAAGAGGGTGCAAGGGGTGGTAAGAATGGTTTACCTCCAAGGTGTGTTTTACCTCTGATGGATGCCATACGCAATCCACATGGAAGGTTAAATCACATTCATGACATTTGTAAGGAAACTCATCTTCACCAGTCTTGCCACATTTTTTAGCAGCACAGTCAAAACGGACACTCTCTTTTAGAAGGGTGAGCTTGTGTTGATGTGTCTCGGAAACGTAGATATGAATTAGTATATGAGAATCAAGTTATAAATTGATCTTCAAGATTTAAAATCCATGTTTAAATAGTATTTCAAAATCTTTTGGTAACTGAACGGGTTGCTAACTAGAATTTAAATATTTAATCAATAATTTTTATTATGTTTATCCCCGTATTCACGCTGGTCTTATTCTAGTTAAATAATAAACTTGATGCAATTGAATATCTCTAACAAGAAACTGTTGTGTGTCAATCTCCCACTTTTTTTATTTTATTTCTTTAATGGATAGATACTAGTGGAGAAACTTTTGTTGGAGGTGGTCTTAAACCATGTTCAATGGTAGTATCTTTATGAGGTTCTCATTTTTGCAACCAAAAATAAAATAAAATATTATAAAAATATGTAGAGACTCACTCAATAGTTTCTCAAATAAGAGATTTTGGATAAGTTTCTCCACTTTTTGAGATACCTACACATTTTTATATTAGTATTTCTTTTGTTTGCAAATGTAAAAACCCCATGAACAGACTACCATGGTACATGCTCTTACACATTTTTCTTTCATTTTAGAAACTAATACATGAAGATTGAAAACAAAAAGTAAAACACGAAAAAATGCCGTTCAACAGAACCTCTTGCAAGTAAATTAGATTGCACCATATGTTCTTTCACTTGGTCTCTGTGTTGGTTTTTGAGAAGAACTCGAGGAAGAGCGTTCCCATGAGACTTCGTTTGCAAAAGCATTGTTGGTTTCTTCAGCTCTTGAGTAGCTTTGTTCACTTCCATTCACTTGTTTCCAAAGACCATAAGAATTAGATTACATAACAATGAATCTATAATAGTTTAAAGAAGCTTGATTGTATTGAACATAATAGCGAAGTATTTATACAAGAGATTAAAACCCTAAGCATGAAGAGATTATGATAAACTAAATAGGGATAAGCTAGGAATTCGATACATCATTATCCTAATAGGAGTTATATTTATCTCAATAGAATCATTTGAGTTTTCTTGTAATTCTTACAGTTTCTAGTAAGCCCGATATAAGTGAAATTCCTGGTAATGCATCAATCCCACGCTGCGTCCATACGAGAGATATTTTTTAAGTTAAGTTAATCCTCCTGTTATACAAAGCATTAGAGAGATATTTTTCGTACATGCAGGAAAAAACTCCGAATATAGCCCATCCTTTCGCTGATCCTCCTTCACTACCTTGGTTATATTTTGAAACAACGTAAGAAACACAAATTTTACGTGTCAGAGTGAGACAAAAGTATAATAAAGCTCACCACAGAGTTTTGTGATGAAAAACTGAATAGGATCAAAACCATACACTGGGATGGTGACATTGACTTCATATGGAGTTTGCGAGATTTCTCACCTTTATTAAAGAACAAAAGTTATAAAGATTGTAAAAGCAAAAGATCAAAGTCATAATGAGAAAAGCAAAGATACCAGAAGTTAGTTATTACAATGCCAATCAAGTACTAATGTCGAAGGAGATAAAGTTGTTGGATGATTTCCAGTCAAAGAAGAACCAGCGATCTTACTGTTAAGACCATTCTCAAATAGAAAAAAAACAAGACATAACTGCAAGTTGAATCTTGAGTGACACTACATATGCATCCAAGTCCACCTAAAATAGAAAAACAAGAAAGAATGAAAACTTAATAGCTTTTCTAGAATCGAGAAGCATTTTCAAAGTTTCAACATTCGTAATGGAACAAAGCAGAAGCAGACACACCTTTACATCGTTCGTCAGCACAGTTCCCGCAAATGATATTGACGACATGGCAACTATACTCAAACAAAGGAATCACTAAAAATTTCAAAAAATAAAACTCTTGACTAGATATATCTAACCTGTGTTGTACTCTGATTAAACCAAGTTAAAGAAAAGCTTTTAAAAAAATAGCTTAAAGCACACTCAAATGCAACAAAGCTAACTCCTTTACTCTTATCTTTAACAAGAGTTGTGATAGGCTCAAATTATCCCTAGAGCTAGACTCTCTCAAATTAAGAGGTCAATTGCAGTATTTAGGGTTATCGATCCACAGGGAGTCAAGGAAAACACAATAGATAAATAGATTTGGATTATGCTAGGTGAAATGATATGAAAGCAGTAAATCAAAGCAATTAAAAATGGTTGTAAATCAGTTAAAGAAAGACGCTAGGCACAGGGAATTTTACAGTGAATCAGAATTGCAGATAAACCAGATATTAGGATTATGAAGAACAGTTCATGAACATGCACACGAAAGTAAAACAACCAGCTGTCGCTGCGAATATTTTCTATGTCTAAATCCTAGAAAGCCAACTGTCGTTGCGAATTCTAACAACCTAAACAAGCATTAAAGATCAGGCACAATTGGTCACAAAATCCTAAACCAAATCCCTTTGCGAATAGGAATTTTGCTCATCAAAAACTAGTTCAAGCAATCAATAAAACTGTCGTTTCTATTAATCACCCTAGATCAGATTTCAGTTCGCGAGGCTAAAATCAGCAGTAAGAACAAGTTAAGATGAAAAACATTCTAATGATTTTATCCTAATAAACAGATCAGATCAGCAACTCATCAAACACTTTCAAAAACCCTAAACCTAACAAAGGAATTACTCAGACATAATCATAGAAGAAAACATGATTTTTATTAAAGATAAGTCTAAGCAATTCAATAAAATAAAGCATAGCCTAAAACAATGGCTGAAAACACATATATATAGGTTACAAAAACGTCATGGGCCCAATTGCAAACATCTGGGCTTTTTGGCGCGAAAAGTAAATCTTCTAAAACTTGGAATCTGGGCTGGTCTGATGGTCGTGTCGATCGACACGATTAAGTCTGTCGATCGACGCTTGCAAATCTTCGGTGTCGAGCGACACCAACATCCACGTCGCTCGACACTGCTCTGAATTCTTCAATCCGAACTTGCCACTTTGACTGCTCATTCCGTTAAGCTCCAAAATGCTCCAGTAAACACCAATTGAGTCCAATTCGTCCTTGTACCTAATATAAAACATAAAAGACTCCAAAACACCAAAAGACTCTATAAAACGGACATATATCATGGTATAAAACTGGGTAAAAACCATGATATATCAACTCCCCCAGACTTAGCCTTTTGCTTGTCCCTAAGCAAAACAGTGTTATCACTCCTTTAGGAACCACATACCTTTGCAAAGCTAATCCGGTGATACTTCGATGTGTCCCTAAAAGCTTAGCAGTCCTCCAGATTGAATCCAAACCCCTTAGAGAATCTCAGACTTTCAGTCGCAAACCCCTTTAGTTTATTAAGTGCGATCTCGTCGAGGGAATATCGATCGCAGGACCTTCTAGATTCTTTCGCTTCCTTAAACACTGTCCTGCGTTTCACCCTCTCTCTTCCCTCTGAAACTGTATCCAATTAAGGATATCATAGAGATGCAATGCCTTTTGCCATTGTGATGGCGGGTACCTCAGCAGAGGGTCCTTTACCATTTGTTGTTTCTCTGCGTTTTATTCTGGCACTTTTGAATTCGGGCTTGCACTTTTCTGCTTGAACTACACTTTTCTGTAGACTTTTTTTTTACTTCCTTGGCATCTCTATGATTCACTAGATCAGCGCTCACTAATGGTGTTCTTATGGAGACAGGGTCATGAGGCTTTTTTTCTTTTTTCGATCTAGGACAGTTGTGTTCGTCATTCGGGAAGAAGTTTCAAGAGCGGTCCGTCCTCGCTTTCAAGTGTTTGGAAGCTGAATCAAGCCTTGCGATTACCAACGCCCTTGACAAGAGATTTAGAGTTCATTAGGTCGGGGTCTTTGACGTCCTTTCTGGCGTTCTCCAGAAATCTGAACTCGCTCCGTTAAACCGATCCACTTCCAGTTACCCACATCAGTAAAACCAGCCAACTTGCATTGGAAATGGTCCTTGAGTGCTGTTCAAAGTAAGTCTAAAGGAGGTTTTGACTCTAAAAATTTTAAAAATGACTCAAAAATCCAAAAAAAAACACAAAAGTCAGCGACTACCTCCCCCAGACTTAAACAACACTGTCCCCAGTGTTATTAAGCCTAAGATTGGCGAAACAAGATAAACAGGAATTGAAACGAATGAAAAATCAAGTAAGAATTCGTACTTGGGGGTCGTGTCGAGCGACACAACCTCTGTGTCGATCGACTCTCATGATTCTGGTCAAATCGGTTGACAACATTTTTCCTCCTGTCGAGCGACACACATATGCTCGTCGCTCGACACAAAGTGCTGAAGAGCATTCTCACTCGTTTTCGAACGTCCATTTTCCTGAAAATCAAAGCAAAAACAACACCAAAACGTAAAATTGAAAAAGAAAACAATAATCTAAGTAAATAGTTAGTAGACTCACAAGTGGGTTGCCTCCCACTAAGCGCTTGTTTTAAGTCTTTAGCTTGACTGTTTTGGAACTTGTAACTATGGTGGATCTTTAGGAAGTATTGGACTTCCTCTATCCTGAATGGAACTCGCAGCAGCTTGCTTGAATCGAACCTTCTTGGAAGCTCCCCCAGACTTATCAGAAATAGTCTCAGGGAAAAGTCTCATCGTTTTCTCCATCATCTCCTGAAGAACAGCTTCTCCTTGATCTTTAAGCTCCTGGGGAATGATGATTTGCAACTTTGCGAACGGCTTAGAAGTCCTTTTTGGCTTTACCTCTTCTCTTTTTCTCCCTGCAAGTTCATCAGAAAAACCAAGCTCTCGAGAAACTTGATGCTTGCGTAAGCGCGTAACAGGCTTTTCACATTTTAAATCTGAATTGACCATTGCAAGAGATTTGAGATTAAGTGCAGGAGGCTCATACCTTGGCTCTTTTGGAAGTATCTCAGAAGACGGTTCTAGAATTGTTACTTCTTCAGGAATGTCGTTCGAAGGCTCCTTGATTGGTTCGTCTTCTAGCGATGTATCCACAGAGAAAGCTTGACCATCAATGGTGGATCTTCTCCTTGTCTTGTCCATCATGACAATATCACCAAGGTCAAGCTTGATCGTCCCTTTCCTCATATCCATGTTAGCTCCAGCCGTAGCTTAAAACGATCTTCCTAGGATAAGAGGATCCTGAGGCTCGTCATTGTATTCCAAAACGACAAAGTCTGTTGGAATTATGCACTCCTGAACCTTGATCGGCACATCCTCTAAAATACCTTTAGGGAATCTCTTGGAGCGATCCGCCAGAAGAAGAGACATTCTAGTCCTCTTGAAGTCCGTCATTCTAAGTCTAGCAGCTACGGAGAATGGCATCAAATTTATACTAGATCCTGAATCACACAGCGAATGAGGGAAACTTTTATCGGAGATGAAGCAACTAAGCACAAAGCTTCCCGGATCAGGCAGCTTCACAGGAACTCTACTCTGTATCATCGCACTGGCCTCTTCAGAAACCACTACCTCCTTCTTCTTCTTTTTGGAGACTGGAACTGTGCTCAAGAGAATAGCTTGGAGATCTCTAGTCAGCAGTGCACCTTCTTCAGGACTGATCCCATTCGCAACCATTCGCTTGATATAACGTTGAATCGCAGGAGAAAGCTTGATGGCATCCACAAGAGGCATCTCAACCACGATCTTTTCAATCATCTTCTTGCAAATGGCTTCCTCAACCTCCTGTTTGCTCTTCCTAGCTCTGGGAAAGGGTAGCTTCGGCTTATGAACGGATTTCGCGATGATTGGAGAAGCTTTCGGATGAACAGTGTCTGCCTGGGCTGCGTGTCGAGCGACGTTCTGTATCTGTCGATCGACGCCTCTGGTTTCTTCGTGTCGAGCGACACACGTGGGCTCGTCGCTCGACAGAAGAGCTTCGATTTCAGATACGGCCAGTTCTTCCCGTGTCGATCGACACGCATGATCTGTGTCGATCGACACAGGCTTTGCTACTCCAAAAATCGCATCAAATTCGTCGAAATAATTCTCCTCTGCTGTCAGAACGGCATTACATGCTCCTTTGGGATTCCTATCAGTCTTTGCTGGAAGAAATCCCTCTTATCTCTTGACAGTTTCTGCAGTTTGAGCTACTTGGACGTCGAGCTTCTTGACATGAGTACTGAGAGCTTCGATCTTGCCGTTTAAATCAGTGTAGAGCGAATCAAACTTCCCATTCCAATCCACAGCCAACTTCTGTTGTCCCTCTAGAAGCCGTTCCATCATAGATTCCAATCTGCTATTCTCAGATGGAGGAGGAGGCTTCTGATAAGAAGATGAACCATAGTCTCGCCTATAGTTGCTGTTCTGGTAAGGCTTCTGAAATCCGGTCTGGTTGAGGTAGTTCACATCCTCTTCTGTAGTCTCAACATCCTGTGCGAAGTGAACTGACTTCTTCCCAGCTAGAAGGCTAGTCATAGTATCCAGCTTCTTAGTTACCTCTGCTAGCTGGTTTCCACTGATATCTCGCTTCTGCAGGCTTCTCTCATAGTCCATATTCTTGGCGCTGGTACTGTTAGCAAGGTTCTCAATGAGCTGGGTAGCAGTCCCAGGAGAATTTGTGTTGAAATTCCCGTTGCTCGCAGCATCCAGAGACACAGAGTATTGCAGCGCAATACCTCTGTAGAAGATGTTAAGTAGCTGGACCTCGTTGAAACCATGGTGTGGACAGTCCCTCTGATAGCCCTTGAACCTGTACCACGCAGCCTTGAATGCTTCATGATCACCCTGCTTGAAAGTCGCGATCTTCGATCTTAGATCCTCAGACTTCGCATCGTCAAAGAAATTGCTTAGGAAAGCATTCTTTGTATCCATCCAGTTAGTTAGCGAGCCTGGCGGTAGCGTCCTTAGCCAATACTTAGCTTTCCCATGAAGAGAATAGGGGAATAGCTTGCAGAATAGGTAGTCCTCTGGGACTCCATTGGCTTTGACAGCGGATGCAAGATCTTCGAACCGTTCGATATGATCCATCGGATTTTCATGTGGAAGACCGCAGAACGGGTCTTGAGCAACTAAGGAGAAGTACGCAGGCTTGAGCTCAAAGTCATTGCGCTGGAAGGCAGGAGGTCGAATCGCGGCTCGGTTAGCGTAAAACTGCTCTGGTCGATTGAAATCAGCCAAAGTGCGATTCTGGACAGGCTGTCGAGCGACACCAGCATCCTGTCGCTCGACACCAAGTTCTCTGTCATGTCGAGCGACGTCCTCTCCGTGTCGCTCGACACGAAGCTGCTCTTCACGAGCAATTCTGACTTCCTCTTCCTCGCGTGCTCGCTGCTGTTCAGCCTCATCAACAATCACGTTTCCGACTTCGTCCAGTCTCTGTCCATCCTCATTATACCGGTTTCCTTCTCTGTCGAAGAAACCATCATCTCTCTGGAACAACATTATTTGCTTAACCATCTTCTTAGCTTCTTTCGTCGCTTTTCTGTTGGTTCGTTCCAAGCGTGCTAGATCCTCAAGTTCCAGTTCCAAAAGCTCTTTGTCCTTGCTGCTCCTGGTATTGCGATTTTGCATGTACCTGAAACGCAAAACAAAGAGAGAAAAACAAAAACCAAAACAAAAATAAAAAAGCAAGAAATAAAAAGACCTAGACAAAATCCTAGTAGTAAAAATCTAATGGCTAATTGACTCCCCGGCAACGGCGCCAAAATTTGATAGGCTCAAATTATCCCTAGAGCTAGACTCTCTCAAATTAAGAGGTCAATTGCAGTATTTAGTGTTATCGATCCACAGGGAGTCAAGGAAAACACAATAGATAAATAGATTCGGATTATGCTAGGTGAAATGATATGAAAGCAGTAAATCAAAGCAATTAAAAACGCTTGTAAATCAGTTAAAGAAAGACGCTAGGCACAGGGAATTTTACAGTGCATCAGAATTGCAGATAAACCAGATATTAGGATTATGAAGAACAGTTCATGAACATGCACACGAAAGTAAAACAACCAGCTGTCGCTGCGAATATTTTCTATGTCTAAATCCTAGAAAGCCAACTGTCGTTGCGAATTCTAACAACCTAAACAAGCATTAAAGATCAGGCACAATTGTTCACAAAATCCTAAACCAAATCCCTTTGCGAATAGGAATTTTGCTCATCAAAAACTAGTTCAAGCAATCAATTAAACTGTCATTTCTATTAATCACCCTAGATCAGATTTCAGTTCGCGAGGCTAAAATCAGCAGTAAGAACAAGTTAAGATGAAAAACATTCTAATGATTTTATCCTAATAAACAGATCAGATCAGCAACTCATCAAACACTTTCAAAAACCCTAAACCTAACAAAGGAATTACTCAGACATAATCATAGAAGAAAACATGATTTTTATTAAAGATAAGTCTAAGCAATTCAATAAAATAAAGCATAGCCTAAAACAATGGCTGAAAACACATATATATAGGTTACAAAAACGTCATGGGCCCAATTGCAAACATCTGGGCTTTTTGGCGCGAAAAGGAAATCTTCTAAAACTTGGAATCTGGGCTGGTCCGATGGTCGTGTCGATCGACACGATTAAGTCTGTCGATCGACGCTTGCAAATCCTCGGTGTCGAGCGACACCAACATCCACGTCCCTCGACACTGCTCTGAATTCTTCAATCCGAACTTGCCACTTTGACTGCTCATTCCGTTAAGCTCCAAAATGCTCCAGTAAACACCAATTGAGTCCAATTCGTCCTTGTACCTAATATAAAACATAAAAGACTCCAAAACACCAAAAGACTCTATAAAACGGACATATATCATGGTATAAAACTGGGTAAAAACCATGATATATCAAGTTGATCCTAATTTTGCCAAAAAAGATCAAAACTTTCGAAAGGAGGGAGATTCAAGAAATGGGCAAATTTCGACGTCTTAATTCGGATCAACCATCGGCGAATTCCGATTTGCGACGGATAAGTCTCATAACTTTCATCGTCAAAACTGTCTACATAGCTCAAAAGGACATCTAAACCAACGAATCCGGTACAACCGAACCCATATAACCAAACCGGATGTCTCCCGAATTGAATTTGCTAAACTATTTGGTAAATTAAGACAAATTAACATATTTATCTCAATAATCTTTACTCATTTTTGTCATTTTTACCTATACTCTTCTTAATTAAAAGTGTATTGGGACAACAAATGTGTTAATTTTTCCTAATTTAACAAATTTCCCTAAAATAAATTCCCGTTTAATTTAATCTCCCATATTAGTGCATATAATTATAACATTCCTTTAATATTGTCTATACTAGGAAACAAACCCGCGCGTTGCCGCGCGGATAATTGAAACTTATAAGTGGTCAAGTTGAACATGTATATTCTCATTTTCTTTTTGTTTGAAAGTGATCGTAGAAACTTGACAATCAAATTGTGTTTCCAGTTAAAATGAAGAATATTTAGACAAGTGTGTTAAAACATATACATGAATGTAAAAACAAAGCATATATGTTTTTTATCACTCTAACTTACCTATTTGCAGCTAACACCACTTGGTTGTTTCTTTAAGAAATTCACAAATATTAGAAAACATTTTGGATCGCAAGTAAAAAAAATAAAGAAGAAGATGGCAACCACAATGTTGGCTTAATTCAACAAGCTCTTGCAATAACGTTAAATACGAAAACATATATTGAAGAGAGACATGGAAAAAACATAGGGGTAATTAAGTAGATGGCACTACTATTCATCAAAATTAAGAAACCGGCAAAACGGTTTTCATAATTAGGAATTCGGTATGGCCCACATATGTTAATTGACAAATTTACCCCCGAAGGAACCGAAGAGTTGGAACTAGGAAAACGTGTAAATCTTTCTAGGGCAGAGCAAATATTCTCATAGCCTAACCTATAGATTACCATCACTTCACTTGCGTGTTCTGCACCACGAAATTGAAAGGTCACTTCACAGCATTAAATGCTCCCATACGTACAGAATTCTGTATCTAATAAGAGAGGTGAAGAAGACGGTTTCAGATTACCCCTTTATAACCAGCCATAGCCGAAGCTTTAAAGCTGTACTCTAAAAATCGACAAGAAGCTTTTACTACTTTAAGTCCCACACAATAAATCGTTTGATCATCCAACTGAAGTCCTCTTCACCTACCTCGTCAAAAGGTTGGTCCCCACATTCTGACTTTTGGTTTCCTTACTTACAGTTTAAAACAAGTTTATAATTCTCCAGTTGATAGATCGTTTATAGACTTATTTTGTGCCTATAAAAGTTAGTTTTAGTTTGTTTCCAAAAATGTCAATATTAACTGAGGTTTTCCCGCACACAGGCATGTCTCGTCTGGTCCGATTCTTACAAGGAAACTGGGTAATCCGTTCCTACGGTCGTTGGGAGTTCGAGAGAAATCCAACTGATAGGGGCTACGGAACTTTCCTCAAGGACTCGAAAACATTTGACTCACTCACCGACCGCGTAAGGGGTCGGTATCTCATTCCGCCGGCATTTCCACTCAGACTGACTTACCGTATGCCGGATCTGACCGCGGAAGGGGAGGGAGATGAAGGGCCGCCGTCGGACATAACCTCAGACGCAAATGTGACACTGTTCATGGCCCTGAGATTGTGTTACCCAGCCTTAGAACTACGTATCATTGTCGGAGCCGAGGATGTAGCAAGGTACGATTTCCAGTGCCGCCGTCCTTTCTTGATCGGTGAAAAGCTGTTCTTACCGGAAAATCCTACAGACGAAGACATGGCCCAGTATCACGGTGAGTTTCCAAAACCCTAATTGCAATCTAAAATTAT
Source organism: Draba incana (assembly GCA_963576765.1). Taxonomy (NCBI): domain Eukaryota; kingdom Viridiplantae; phylum Streptophyta; class Magnoliopsida; order Brassicales; family Brassicaceae; genus Draba; species Draba incana. The sequence continues at coordinate 33,589,296 of OY755210.1, read as the reverse complement.
TTAATTTTTTTGTCGACTTAATACCATCCTATTACCAACAGATCTAATAGCCGGTCGTCAAATAGACGTTGCTAGATCCATCTTCGATAGAGTATTCACGGAAGATCAAAGGTTAATGCTCTGGAGAACTCATCTGGAAATCTTGTACTCAAATCCATTGAACCAAGTTCCAAATAGTGTGAACCCCGTACGACATCTTAATAACCCACCCTCTGTAACTGGTAATGTTCTCCTACCAGGAGAAACCGACGTGGAAATGGGTATGTCTTTCCAAGGTGAGGACATAACAGCCAACATTTTCCAAACACACGAACTAGGTATGTCTTACACTTAACTTATATTTATTACGGATTTCCTTCAGGTAGATTACATGTAATGAACCTAGACCCCGTTTAGGTAACTAGTACTAGTTAATTCATATTAACAATATAAAGATCCTAGGGACTTTGTTTGAATCTATGTTTAGAAACATCTATTTATTCCTAGGATCTTGATGCTTATATGTCTAGTCCAGCCACCAAGGTAAAACTATGTATGATGATTACTAATCAGGTAATTTAATGATAAGTAATCGGCCATTTTTAAAAAGAACATGAACATGAAAGTTTAGCCATATAAAGGACGTTAATAAATCTAATAAAACTTACAACTCTCCAATTATAAAGTTAGCTGTATTTCACCTATTCATGTTTACAACCAACTTGAATTTTAGCTGGCTATTTATTTGATTATTCTATATTGTCTCCTACTAGGAAACGCCGGGTCTGCAAATGCTATTGGGGTGGACAACAACGAACAACCCACATCCAATGTGGGTGAGCGAGATGGTCGTAGGAGGAGTCTGTTGGAGATATTCATGGAATGCAATGATGTAGTCATGACGGGACGTTCAAGTGCAAGTGAATATTGGGATAGGCTTATCCCACAAGCCTTGGAGACAAATCATAACACAACAGAGATTCAAAGGCTGCAGCGAGAGATTGATGCAATATACAGTTCAGAACCAGAGATCCAACCCCAGAACAGCGCCGCCGAGGATACCAGTTTCTACTCAAGTGAATCTTCGGAACACCTCTGTTACATGACTGAGTTTAACCTACAGCATGAGATGGCCCTGCTACCACCAGAACCACCAGCAACAAATGAACAATCATCACCTCAAGTCACAAGAGGTATGACTCATAATATATTCCTATAAAATTTACTTATCAAACACCTAAGGCTAAACCTGTATTTGTTTGCCCATTTTTTTATGTAGCTGCTACAACTGAAGGTAAAAAGGTCTTTGAGCCTCTGGTTTTGACCCTTAACACCGGAGCAAGTTCCAGCACTCCGACGGAACCATTACCAAATCCAGATGTTGATGACTGTGAGAGTTCTTCCGACGACAGCCACACCATTGGTGGGTTTTAACCAAAGAGTTTATTGTGGAAAAAGTGTTTGTATGCATGTTTTCTATTTCGGCAAAAACTATGTCTCTTTCTTTTGTGCTTCATACTTTTACGGCTACGGCCAACTCTCTGTTTAAAAACAACCCACTGATAAGACCACGCCTTGGTCTCTGTCTAATTACTTTTGTCTAATTACTTAATTACTTTTGTTACTTTTGTCTAAATACTGTCTAAAACATATCTCTGTCTAATTACTTTTGTTAACTAGCTTCCTACTCATGTTATCCGCTATTTTGCAATGTAAACATTATTTAAAGCTTTGTCAAGTCTAATTATGTTAATTATGTGCAATCTTATTTTGTTCATAAGTTAGCGTTTAAAAAATTGAGAAATTTATAAACATAACAAAAGACTAATATCATTTCAACACTTGTAGGGCCCGAAAATGGAAACCCATTTCCTCTAAGACTTGGAATGACTTTCCCAAACCGTGAAACATTTAAGAATCATATGGCTATGTACGCCGTCCACAACAAATACAGTTACCGCCACGAGAAAACAAGTCCAGATTTCATGATAATCAAGTGTTCAGGAAAACACTGCCCTTGGCGAATTTACGCCGTGCGCATTGACGGGTCAGAAATTATCGAGATACGTAGGGCAACACTACAACACAATTGCACGGTCGATGAGCGTAGAAATTATCAAAGGCAAGCTACAACTGGGGTAATCGGTGAAATGTTGAAGGCAAAATTTGGCGGGGCTGGATCAGGACCAACGCCAAAGGATATCAGAGATATAATGAGAGGGGACCACAATGTCCGGATATCTTACTGGAAGGCATGGCGTTCAAGAGAGTTAGCAATGAACTCGGCCAAAGGTTCCGCAGATAATTCTTATATAGCATTACTAGCATACCTTGAAAAACTGGTTGTAGCAAATCCAGGAACACTAATAGGCTTGGAAACTTCGTACGACGCAAAGATAGGAGAAAGGTTCAAGTACCTCTTTTGTGCAATGGGAGCATCCATAAAAGGATTTGCTTACATGAGAAAAGTTATCATCATCGATGGAACACATTTGAGAGGCAGGTATACCGGCTACCTTCTAACAGCATCCGCCCAAGACGGCAACTATAAAGTGTTTCCGCTTGCCTACGCGATCGTCGACAGCGAAAACGATTTGGCATGGGAATATTTCTTCACAAAGCTACTTATGTTCATTCCAAATTCCCCCGAGATGGTTTTCATATCTGACCGTCATGCTTCCATTTACTCAGCGCTCTCAAAGGTGAATGATCTTACATCTACTTGCAGTTATAATGCATTCCCATTACACATAGGTCAATGTTACCTATTCATAACATATATTATATTAACAAGTCATTCCATATGTTAGCCTATTATTTAACTTATTAGCCAGCTATCTAATACGTTATCCTTTCTTTTCAGATTTATCCGGATGTCAGGCACTGTGCCTGTATTGTTCACCTGAAAAGGAATGTGAAATCCATATTCAAGAACAAACATTTAGTAAGTCTCGTATCAAGATGTGCAAAGGCATACACACTTGGAGAATTTTACCGCCTTTTTGACGAAATAAAAACAATGAATTTCGCCTGCGCAACATACCTTACAGATATGGGATTGGACCATTGGGCACGATCACATTTCCAAGGTGAACGCTACGATGTTATGACATTTAATGTTGCAGAGTCATGGAACTCAGCTCTTAAAGAAGCTAGGGAATACCCAATTATTTCCTTGGTCGAATACATACGCGCCAAACTAATGACTTGGTATGCAGATAGAAGACAGGAGGCTTCCGATTACCCAGAAACTTTAACACCAAGGGTTTGTCAAATTTTGGCTGAACACTTCTACAAATCATCTGGATATGCAGTGAACGAGATCAAAGGTTTAGAGTTCGAGGTAAGGGACAAAGATGGCGTGCCTTTCAAGGTTAATCTAACCAAGAAGCAGTGTTCATGCAATGAATTCCAAACCCTCAAGATACCATGCTCACATGCCGTAGCTGCAGCAGTTACTTCCAAAGAGCAAGTGGACCGTTTGTGTGCAATAGAGTACACTACAGCCTATTGGAAAAACGCTTACACAGAAACAATTAACCCCGCAACAGGAGTCAATGGAGTTACCAATCTAAACAGCGCTTTATCAGAACTAACGCTACACCCACCAACCACAAGACGACCACCGGGAAGGCCACGCAGGAAGCGCTTCTATTCCAAAGGAGAAACACTGGTAAGGGACCATACACAAACTAAATTAGCCAACTAATTACATAATTGGCTAACCACTTCAATTGTTTCAGATGAGAAGCCTTAGGCGTCGAACAAAGTGCAGTCGTTGCGGTCGTTTAGGCCACAACAAAGCCAGTTGTAAGATGCCAACATCGTAAGATGAGCATGCAACTTATGAAGGAGGCAAACATGTTGATGATAAGTCGAACATATCCAAGCTGTACCTGGGTCAGCAATGTTTCTTTGTGATATAATGTTTATATACTACAATCCCAGATGAGACTTTGCCAACTTTGTAAAATAAATAAAGATAATGTTGCACTCTTTTTATGTAATATCATTAATATAAAGTTTGTTTATTTTATTGTCAATTGGACATGAACAATTTCGACAATAAATAGCAACTGGTTAACCTGATTACTAAATCCCAATTATAATTTAGCAGGTTACCTTTGAGAAAAAATTGACTGTAATCTTATTAGCCGGTTACACGTCAACCATTGTTATCTAAAAACCAAACAATCAGGAACCACTACGAAATTAGCCGGATATACATTTGAAATTTTATCGAGTTAGCCGGCTAAGATTATTAATATTCAATTCGGTCAATAGTTATCTGACTAACCAGATACTTTTAATTTGTTTACACTTACTATTGCAAAATAGAATATCCCAATTATAATTTAGCAGGTTACCTTTGAGAAAAACATTGACTGTAATCTTATTAGCCAGTTACCCCTCAACCATTGTTATCTAAAAAACCAAACAATCAGGAACCACTACGAAATTAGCCAGATATACATTTGAAAATTTATCGACTTAGCCGGCTAAGATTTTTAATATTCAATTCAGTCAGTAGTTATCTGATTAACCAGATACTTTTAATTTATTGATGCTTACTAGTTAAGATAATCCACTTAAACCCATTTTCAATAAGCTCACATCCACCTAACTGCAAAAGAAAGTACAACCGGATACAACAACAGTAACCAAACATACAAAATGTTCTTCTTCTCACGATTAAAAAAAAAATCACAATGAACTGAACTTAACACCATAAATAACCAAGGTTAGGACAAAAGAAGACCATTAAAAGCAGTTACAACTGACCAAACATCTCCTCGTATATCATCACTGACAAACGCTCAGCTTCTTTCTGTAACCCATAAGGAGTGACAGACCAACAACACTCCACACCACCAATGGCATGAGCAAGCATAAGGAGAATGCACGTAACACCAGACTTGACATGGCTTCCAATTTGTACAACACCCTTAACCCTCTCAACACGAAATTGATTATAGTCCATTGTAACACCATTACGACCAGCCTTCTTAAGAAAATATGGGAACAATTGTGCCAAAGGATTCAATTCCTTTGTAATAGCACAATCATTCCTTAGACTAGTGTCAGAATCCAATATGAAAATAGTGGACGACGAGCACTCAAAACATAAACTAACCCAATGAGTTTTGTCAAAGTTGAAAGGCATGTAGAAACGTTCAGCCTCAACATTCTTGGCATATTGACCACTAAACGCATCAACCACATGCTTATGGAATACATGAGAATCTTTATCATCCATCTTGTTAAACTTTGCATAGTTCTTAACAAGATAAGCAGCAAACTTCGAATCCAAAAACTCAGCTTCCTTTTCCAATTTCCAAATGGATTTCTTGCAAAGACCGCGAATTTGTGCCATTAGCACATCAACAACCTATACACAGTAACATTAAATAATTATAAAAGGGGATCACATATAATAATACCATAATGACAATTTACCTTGGATGGAACGGCCCGCTTCAACCCACCAATGTCAAGGAAATCCTTAGTTGCAACCATTACACCACCAAGAGTAAAATTCCTAGATTAATGAAAACAAGTAAACAGTAAAACTAAAACCAGTTAGTAAAAATTCCCTTCATGCAAATCACGAACTAGAAGTAAGTGCCCGAATTAACAAGCTACAATAATCTTTATCTGCTAACAAGTTTTAATATATAAAAATCCATATTCCATACCTACATAACAATATCAGACAGTTCCCATTGTTAAATTGATATAAAGTCAGCAAACCGTCTACCATTTAAATTAGCTAGATAGGTAAACACTTACGTGACATCAGCAACCTTCTCCTTAAGCTTTCCATACCTCAAACCACAGTCCTCTCCTCTCTTTCCCCCAACACCACCAAAAATTGAACCCCTAATGCATGAAAGCATCCGTTTATCAACTTGATAATCCTCCGTAAGATTACTTGGAACGATCTTAGCACGCTTGATTTTCCTTATAAGATTCCCACTGTTGCGTGCTTCTTCAGCCATGTCCATAACCGTTGGGTTAGCATTCACCGTAACTGGCTTGGCAAGACAATCTTGGGTAAGTCCAAGAGAAAAAGTTGGTCTCTCCATATTATTCATTTGGATTGTTCCCTAGTTGCAGTAAAAAAAGATCAATACCATAATGTAGTTAACAAACAGTGCGAATGATTAACAAAGATAACAGTGCGCATACATTGCTTGCCCCAATATCGACATCAACGTTCTGACCAACATCTCCATTGTTCCCCCCTACAACTTCAGCTCCCTCGTATCCACAAGCCTAGACATAGAAACAAAAATGTACATAAGACACAAAATTATAATGTTCAATACATAATAAATACGAAACAAAAAAAAAATACCTCATCCATATCATCAAGACTAATAGCACCAATCACACCACCAATAATACGGCCAGCTTCATCATCGGCCCCATCGGACTGAACTGATCTATTCAAATTACTAACACCATTAACATTACTCCTCTGGCACTCCGTAACACCCCTACCATTCAAAGACACCTCCTTGTCCAAAAGAGAACCAATCGATTCAATAATAGCAGACTTCATCTTCAGCAGCTGTTGATCAATCTGAGTGGCTAGGTCAGTGTCCATTAGTCCAATAGCAGACTTCAAGTCTCCAATAACAGCTCTAAGGCCCACCAATTCAGTGTTGTTACCTTGGATATTAACTTGCATAGTTTGCAACCCATCATTAATTTTACGAACCACAAGATCAGCTACCAACTGAAGATCAGTCTCACTTAAAGAAACACCAGAACTACCACCATGGTCAACACTGCTGGCATTAGCTTTCTTCGACTTCTTCACTTTACTCACTCGACTTTTCTCCTGCTGAAGGCTGACCATACGGGCAACATCTGCCTTTGAAACACCACCTTTAAACAATGATCCAGAAAAGCTAAAGTCTTCGTTTATCAGTCTTACCATGAAATCCACCTTATCATCTTCCTCCTCATCTGACCAAGTAAGTTCACTTTCATCAATATCTATATCCCCATCACCAGGGATAATAGAATCAACAACAGCCTGGAATAAATAAAAAAGAATGTCACCCGGTTAATCACTTTATTAACCGGTTAGAGGTATTATTAACAGAATAACTTATCAAATAAAAAGAGGGGTTTAGCCAGCTAAAATACTTGTTATCGAATAATAAATTAAATAAAAGACATGGAAATACTTAAACAAATTTTTAACCATATCCATAATTCAATAGTAACCAATACGCATGTAATTACCTCCTCGGCCTCATGTATCTCCCTTGCATGAGCAGGACTGAGACATATTTTCCTATCAAGAACATCATCCTTATCACCTTCTCCTTCAGATTCGGAAGATGAGGTAGAATTGGATTGTACACCTTCTAATAATGCAGGAACAGCTTCGACCATTACGAGTTGCAAAGCATGCACAAACCCTTTTACAGCTATAGTGTTCTGGGAAAGAATAACCTCGTTTTTCTCCTTGATGCTACTGACAAGCATTTCAAAGGCTAATCTCCCCCAAGGATAATTAAAAAAAGCAGTCAAATCGACAATCACCTCCACATGTTCTTTTGCAATCTTGGGGTTATGAGTGGTTGGCATCAATACAGATGCCAACAAAGCCAAACATCCATATTTAACCCTCATCTCAGGGTCAGTAACGGTATTCCTCTTCAACATCTTGATCACCGAAGAAACAGACACAGAATCCAGCTTACCAAAGAGGGAGGGCCAGTATGGAGTTGAATTTAGGTTGTTAATGAGCCGAGACTTGGATTTCTTGGGGAGCTTACCACATGGTAAGCCGGTAACAATGGCAAATTCCCTCAAAGAAAATCTGACAGGTCTGCCCGCAAATAAAATCCAGATCTCGTGTTTCTTCTTCACATTTAGCTGCCGCGAAATTAAAAATCTCCCAAAACGACCGGAATAAGCAGGCAACTCAGCTACAGCAACAAACTTACCGAAAGATGACCTGCGAATGGTGTCTCTTTCACCTTCACCGAGCGCGTTCATTACAGCTCTGATCCCATTAGACGGGCCGTATGCAGTAACCCTAACCCCAACTGGTTCCTCGCCGAGAGCAAACATCCGCGAAGGTAATTCATTAGATCCTTCCATCAAAACCCTCTAGAACGCCCAGAAAATAATCTAATCCCGAACCAGATCTGAAACCCCCAAACCACAACTTCCAAACCCAAACTCGCAGAATAAAAAAAAAAATTAAAAAACCCAACCACACTCTCACACAGTAACAACAAATTCAATGAATCACAACAATTATAGAAAACTTGCAATCGTTCTTGAAATAAACTCTCTCACTAAAAAGATCACTCTATCCCATAAAAACCATCCTCACTTATACCTCTGTTCACAACTTTTTCTGAATTATACTTTTATTAAATTATTAAAATTACATTAATTTTCAACAGAACTCAAATTCAAACACGCAATAGTTATATTCTCTGACACCCTATATGTCTACAATAGGTTGCATGTCTGACACCACAGTTGAATCTACGCTCTAGCTATAGGGGCAACAACAAGTCCAGAATCTAGATAAATTAAGTGGGCCCATTGTGGGTCCAAGGGCGATTGCCACTTTACCAATTACACGGAAACGCAAAGTCCCTACATTCAATTTCTCAAAAACATATATATGCAGACAAATAAAAAAAAACATATTGTGATAATTATATTCGAGGTCTTGGTGACTGTTTATTGGCAGTATATTTTAGTCATAAATCATAATATTGTAAATAAAAAGAATAATTTCATCAAATTGTAGTAGTAGGATGCAATAAATTATTCAGATTGGATCAAGGTATGTTTTTACGTTTCTTCTAGACATAAAATTATTTTGAAGTCATCTCTTGAACTTGCTTCATATCAGCTACCAAAAAGGTTTGTGTTAATCAATGGTTTGTCAGGTAACAATATTGTAGCCTTAAACCCATTTTCCACATCTTCGTTTTCGTTGGAAGAGAAAAAAGAGAAGAAAACAAAAGCTAGAAAATTTTCTTTTTATTCTCGACAATTGTACAATAAAATATTATACATATACATGTTTAAGAGACAAAAATGAAGAGTTGTGTCTTTTCCTCTTTGTAACTCTCAAACGAAACAGAACAACCTAATGTAAAAGTTGTGACTCCTTAAAAATCACCTTTCGATCTAACATGGCTAACTAATTAATAATTAAATCAAATAAGACCAAACTCAATTATAAACTAACACTCCTCATTCTGCTTGTGTCTAATGAACTTTAGTTTCAAGATTAATAATAATCCATACATTTAAAAAAAACTGATTCCCTCAATTGAGTTTTGGTGTAACTCCAAGTTTCCTTAGTTCTTCGAACATTGTTGTGCTAATATCTTTGTCTTTCTTCTACACGTACAATGCTGCATCATCCATGCTCCTTTTAAATCCAAATTGAGCAAATCCAAATTGCACAATGTATGAGTAATTTCTTCCACACCAAGTATGCTGCCTTTGCTTATATCGTACACCATTTTCCTTTGACTATGAATTCGGTTGGTTGAGTTTCTTCACCTTTGACTATGAACCCAGTTGGTTACGTGACGTAAATTGAAGATTCAAGTACAATACCATGAAACACTAACTTCATGTCCAACTGTTTCTCTTATTCGCTAGCCTTCTTCATGTCTCTTTCAAGTCTCTTATGAGCTTTCCTCATTCCTTGTGCATAAATCTTCTCCACATGTTCTTCAAGTCTCTCGTGAGCTTTCCTAACATCTCCTCGACTCTTTATGCGTCCATCTTCTCCACGTCTTCTTCGGTTATCTCTGTAACCGGTTCACGTCGCATTCCTTGCTTGGTGTCTTCCTTTGATCTCCGTTTCTTCCAACATGCAAGTTTCTTCGTGTTATAGTTTTACTCAAAAACTCAACAATGCTTTTAGCATTTTTGCGCTTTATGCGTCCATCTTCTCCACGTCTTCTTCGGTTATCTCTTTAACTAGTTCACGTCGCATTCCTTGCTTGGTGTCTTCCTTTGATCTCTGTTTCTTCCAACATGCAAGTTTCTTCGTGTTATAGTTTTACTCAAAAACTCAACAATGCTTTTAGCATTTTTGCTAATTCGCCTCTCTTCGGTTTTTCAACGGGCGGCTTCCGTGTGATTGTGTTTTTTACAAACTCATCACTACATTTTGATGAATTTCGATTTAAAACCAAAAATTTCTTGATCGAGCATCAAACACACCTTTATATGTGTTTTACTAGGTGACTCTCCCGCGTACGACGCGGAATATTCATGTTTTTAATTTTACTGTTTAAAATTGTTAAAAATATGTATTGATTTTGATTATTATTGTATAGATTATGCTTTTTTTTTTAAATATGAATTTTCAGAAATTTAATTTTACCATTTATTATTTCACATAAGTAAACATGTATTCAAACTGAAATATATTATTCCTAATTTAATACATTGGAGTGTAAAATCTATTATATACTCCCTCTGTTTTTTATTATAAGATGTTTTAGAATTTTTTTTTGTTTCACAATATAAGATGTTTTCAAATTTCTATGTACCTTTTACTTTATTGAAAACTGTTTAACCAATAGTATTATGTATTAGTTTTTTTAATTGGTTGAATTGTTTATATTTAATATTTTTTTTGATAAAATAGTTTTTTCTTAAACTTTGTGCTTTAACCAAAACATCCTATAAAAATTTTAAAAGGTTTTGTTAATTGATCCATTTAAAGGGATTGCCATGTCACATTTAGAAGGATTCCATGTCACATTTAGAAGTGTGCCATGTCACATTTTTTAGTGAAATCTCCTCCCTAATAATGTATAGGGGATTCTGATAAGAGACACCATCTTGTACTTGAAGAGTTCCGATCAACTCCGTCACAAACAATGTAGTTTACTCCATTGTCGATGCTTTCTTCCATATATTTTTCAATTACACCCCTTCGGATGTCTCTTGTGTTTGTGTCGGTTGGTTGGAATACTTTTGTTCATCAGCGCACACGACTTGTAAGATGACTTTCATTTTAATAGACTATCAAACATGATAATTACATTTTGCAACGTCGTTACCATGATCTTCGTTTTCGCTACAATCGTTTTTGCAGAAGTTGATGTTTTTGTTTGTGTTTAATGGCCTTCAAATACAAAAAGCTCTGATGCAATGTTGGAAGAAAAAAAAAATGAAATCTGGAAATTTTTATCTTTATTCTCCACAATTTTACAAAGAAATATTATACACACTTTATATACATGTGAAGATTTGTGTATTTTCCTCTTTGTATTTCTCAAACGAAACACCACACCACACCCTAATCTAAAAAGTTACACTCCTAACAAGCACATTTTGATCTTGTGGAGTTAAGACCTTGATGTGCAAGTTGTTTCAAACCGAAAACCAAGATGAGTTCTAGGGACCACAAGTACCAATAGGTATTAGAGTTTATTGGTTATGATAAAAAGAGAAAACAAATTGGTCTCCTTGTCTCTAGTAACTTATTGGTTGAAGCAAAAGATGAAGACTTTTGAGAAACCTTGGGAGATGAAACCGAACAAGGAGTTGCTGCACATTTTAGTAAAGACTTGGAGAGAAGCTTTGAGACATACACGGAAAAAAGAAGAAGAGAGAAAACATGTAAAAAGCATAAGCTTTGGGGTGGGTTTCTCATGTAAACATAGTAAAATACTAAGAGTGAGTTCATGAGTGATATGATGAGTGAATCACTTGTATCTTTGTAACTATGTTTCTTCTTCTAGTGGATTCCGAGCAAGAGTCTCGGCGAGATGTAGCGACCGTCGTTAATGGGCGTGAACTCGTTAAATGTGTGTGTGTGCTCCCATCTCTTTCTCTCAATCTCTCTTTGCTCTGTTTTTACGTGATACACGCACTGATTTTGTGCTAGTGTCGGTCTCGTGACATCAACGACTTCAAGTCTTGGTTTGTTGGGTTTTATGCTCGGTGAAGAACTCATTTTTGAGCCTATAAATCCTAACAGATCTAAAATACATAATTAACTAATAATTAAACAATAAGACCACACACAAATACACAATTATAAACTAACAAATCAAATTCCTACATCCACAAAAACAAACCTAAAACTCCTTAAAACAAACTCTTAAGAAAGAGAGAAATAAACTACAACATTATATATAGACAAACCTTTCCATCATATTCAAATGGATGACCGATCAAGCTACTCTGACCAAACCAAGTAAAAGGAAAGCTTAAAAGATAGCTTCACAAAACACTCAAATGCAAGAAAGCAAACTCCTTTCCTCTTCTTTACCAAGAATATAGAGCCTAAGCTTGCTTCTCAACACAATCCTAAGCTAAAAAAGCTTTAAAAAGTAGTTGAAAAATGCATCAAAGCTGTATAAAACAAGAATTGTTCCTAAGCTTGATACTCAACACAATCTGGTAAACAGAACACAGAGTAATCGAAAGAGGATACAAAATCGACAAGACGACTTGAATTGTCAAGAGCCCTAATATTTTGCCTCCTGATCCTCTAGCCACACCTGTTTCAACACGCATTTATAATCAATCTTTAACTTCATTAAATTAGTCTCTTATTGATTTGTACATACTAATTTATCCAACAATCATGCAAATTGAAGCTTAGATCAATCAATGAAGTTCGATGAATTATACATCCAATTGACAAATACCCAAAAAAACCCAGAAGAAGAATCAAAGAAGAGAGATCAGAAATTCGCAAACGCCAGATCGGCGATAGGCCATTTGCCTAAAGTTGAAATAGTCTCGAGCCAAGTCGCCGGAGCTTGAGCCGGTCTTCTAACAATCCGTCTCCTTCCGGATCTTCCCGATTTACCAAACTCGAAGTTATTCCAGCTCATGCCATGCATGCTCAAGCATGATATGTGCATCGAAGACGGCAAAAGTATGTATCTGAGGTTCCAATCAACTTGAAGATGATAGGGTACATGCAACGCGACTCACACCCCCTGCAAACTGGACGAGTTACACTATTATTGAGCACCACCTCGACCGGTTTCCCCAATTCTTTGATCGTACTTCTTGGCATGAGCCCTGCATATTCTCCGAGCACACACTCTGTATGCAAACAAGCCCGGTGATCTTTACACGTGTAGAACCACTTCCTTGGATCAGACTCTTTCTCACAAATGTCACACCAGCATTTACCACTTTCCTTTTCGCCACCATAACATAGCGAGAGAGGATGATCGTCAACTCTATGTTTTACCACTTTTGGTAAAGCGGCGCATATGAAGCATAAGACAAATTCACAACCATCTTCAATGCACTTGTGCATGTCCCATTTCCTCTGTTTGCAACCATTGCATATTTCACCTTCCTCTCGTCGTAACATGTAATATAAGGGATGATCGGGATGACTTGGATGGAGAAATGGCTCAGAAATTGAAATGCACCCAACATCTATTTTCTTGTCCAAATGCTGGTAAGCGAAACCATTAGAGTGTCTACGACAAACACCACAGTAAAAGGCTTCCACCTCGCTTGTAACTAAAGTAAGGCGGTCGTTGTGTAGCGCATGCCATCTTTTTTTAGGAAGTTGAGCGCAGTTTTGGTGGAGAATGAAATCACAATCCAAACAGCCATAGAAGGATTCAAAACCGATGGGATGGCTGCATGCTCTGCACCTCTTGCTCTCCTCATACAGAACACCTTTAACATGAAATCTAAGGTTATGCTCTTTGTGGCTGAAATGTTGTATTGTGTTTTCATCTATGACCACATATGGCTCTATATCTTCTATTTCCTCAGGTACTCCTTCGAGTTCTTTCCCGTTCCAAACATCCTCCCTTGTAGCGCATTTCGAATGAACGATATAGTTAGGACACCTTTGACAAGAATAACCTCCATAAATCCAATCCACCTTCTTGTGACAAACTCCACAAACAGAATTCACAACACCAAGAAGTGAAGTGCGAGATATACGGTGATCATGCCGATTGATGTTTATAACGCGTGGAAGGTTAAGGCAGTCTTGATGGATCATGAAACCACATTGAACACAAATGTAAGGGCTTTGATCTCCCTTTAGGCCGCAAGCATTACATGTAAAAGAATCGAGTCTTGGGAGAAGGGTGAGTTGGTGATCATGAGCTTTCAAATGCAGAAGAGATTGTGGTGGTGGCTTCAAAACACAACGCATATCTAAGGAGAAGTTACATGAAGAACAATGATAAAACAATCTCTGATCAATCTCATTTCCACAAAGACGACATTTTCCATCAGAATAATCCGGTAATTGGCCCATGGAGAGTTTAAGAGGGTGCAAGGGGTGGTAAGAATGGTTTACCTCCAAGGTGTGTTTTACCTCTGATGGATGCCATACGCAATCCACATGGAAGGTTAAATCACATTCATGACATTTGTAAGGAAACTCATCTTCACCAGTCTTGCCACATTTTTTAGCAGCACAGTCAAAACGGTCACTCTCTTTTAGAAGGGTGAGCTTGTGTTGATGTGTCTCGGAAACGTCGATAACCTCTGGTGGTGGGTATGTGGCACAATGTAGATCCACGTCGAAGCCACATATCTCACAACGATAGAATAGATCGCCGATTCTCTTTCCACAAATATTGCATAAATGACCATAACGTGGAGCACTTTGAAGCCAAAGAGAGTGAAGGGAGTGAGATGGGTGTTGTATAGATTCAGAGGCCGTGTTGCTACATTTCTTGTGGACGAAAACATTGCATCTTTTGCAATAGTAGCCGTCAGTAATAGATTCAAAGCGTCCACAACAATGACCTTTCCTCGTATCATTGCAAGGCAACATAAAATGCTTGTGGATCCATGGTAGTGACACTCTCTCACCAGCGTCTATCGTTGTATACTGAGAAAAAGAAGAGAGGAAGAAAAGTTAGATCAAATTTTCATATTCCCATAAAAGATGTAAGGCGAGGTTTACCTCTAACGGGTGTTTGAGCGGATGCCATACGCAATCCACATGGAAGGTTAAATCACATTCATGACATTTGTAAGGAAATTCAAAAACATTCATGAAATTCTTGCCACAATTTTTAGCATTACAGTGGAAGTAGATCCGCTCCTTGAGAAGGGTGAGCTTGTGTTGATGCGTTTCGGAAACGTCGATAACCTCCGGTGGTGGGTACTTGAGACAATATAGATCAATGTTGAAGTCACAAATCTCACAACGATAGACTAGATTCTTGGATCTTCCACATAAATTGCAATCTTTATATCTTTGAAGCTCGAGAGTGTGGCCGGAGTGAGATGGGTGTTGGATATATTGGGAGGATTCGCTACATTTCTTGTGGAAGAAAAACCAGCAGCGCTCGCAGTAGAAACCATCAGTGATAGCTTCAAAGCCTCCACAACAATCACCTTTCCCCATATCATTCCACGGCACCATCGAATGTTCGTGGATCAATGGTAGTGACACTCCCTCAGATTCCATTGTCAAAGGAAGAAAGACTAAATGTGTATCCCTCAGATTTCAGAACTCTTTCTCTCGCCACTCAGATCTACTCAAATGAATGGATGGCATTTTTCTCTCGATAATTATTATTATAACTATAGTTGTTGTTGTAAAATATCTACTCCAATAAATGCATAACAATAGTGAGAGTTAGCATGTGCAATTGTGCATCGATGCTATTTTTTTTTTTGTCAACCATCGAAAACAAAAAGAAAATAAAGAAAAACAAAATTATTTGGTCAGTTCTCACGTGAACAGTCGGTGGACTATTAAAAATGGATATCTAATTAATATAATAATAATATATTATAATAATTTTAAAAATAATTAATTTATATAATCTTATTATATAAAAGAGAAGCCGGTCGATGAGAATTCGACACGTATGTAAAATTGTAACTCACGAGATTGCGACATTTGTTTAAGATTGATCGGATGATCACATGTGTTAAAACTTAAATTTAATTAAAATAAATAAAATTTTAAAATGGAAAACTTCTAATAGTCCAAAATAAAATTTTAAAATGGGAAACTTCTAATAGTCCAAAATAATAGAAAAAAGAAAAATTTCTAATAATTATCAAATAATAGAAAAAGAGGAAAATTTTTAAAAGTTTAAACTAATTAGAGAAAAAAATGTAGTAGTCCAAACTAATTCTAAAAAGTTAAACATAAGTAATAGAAAGTATATAAACCGTAAAAGAATAGAGAGAAATAAAATTTTCTATTAAGGCAAATAAAAAAACAAACAATGACATAAAAGAGATTAGATATTTTTAAAATTTTAAGATATATATAGAAAATAAAAAGAATATAAAATTTAATAAAGAGGTGAATGAAAACAAAGTAAAATTAGAAATGGTAAACTCACAAATAATTATAATGTATTTAACTAAACCATAAAACATGAAAATTCTAATCGACCAAAACTAATATAAAAGAGGAAAAATTATAATAGTGAAAACTATTTAAGAAAAAAAATTGTAGTAGTCTAAATGAATTATAAAAAAAATAACATAGAAAATAGGGAGAGTATAAATGGTAATGAAAATAGGGACAATCTTAGGAATGCCACTTTTAAGTTACATCCTTTCAAGAATGCCACCCTGGCAACCACTATTGCAAGCAATGCCATCATTTAAATACCCAAATGACAAAATTACCCCTCTCATAAACACGCCACTTTCTCTCTATCCTCTCTTCTCTCCTCTCTTCTCTCTCTCGGCGAAACCCAGGCGATCTAGATCGGCGATTCTATCCGGAAAAGGTACAGATTTCGTGTTTGATTAGAAGAATTCTGAGTAAAAACGATTATAGATTTGGCCGATTATGAGATTTTTGATTTCAATTTTGTAAATTCCTTTAGATTTCGTCGGATCTATAGTTTTCGATTTCAATCACGTTATTTTTTGTTCTAGATTACTTAGATTTTGTGATTTTTGATATCAAAGTTTATAAATTGCTTTAGATTTCGTCGATCTAGTGTTTTGATTCCAACAGTAGGTTTATATTTTGTTATAGATTCCTTCGATTCTTTGAAAATGGGTAAATACACTTAGATCTCGTCGATTCTATTGTTTTCAATTTCAGTCAGGGTTTATTTTGTTCTAGATTTGGTCCTTTCTAGTATTTTCGAACTCTGTTCATACCTTCATCAGTCCTTAGTTGTTTTTTAAAGTTTAAAGAAGATTATAAGGTTTATGTACTAGTGTTTGTGGATCTCTGTTGTATTTACTAGTTGTTTTAACAAGTTTAAAGAAGATTATAAGGTTTATGTACTAGTGTTTGTGGATCTCTGTTGTATTTACTAGTTGTTTTAACAAGTTTAAAGAAGATTATAAGGTTTATGTACTAGTGTTTGTGGATCTCTGTTGTATTCACTAGTTGTTTTAACAAGTTTAAAGAAGATTATGAGGTTTTTAAATAGCATTATAAGTTTTGATTAACGGTGTTTTCTGTCTTGTTAACAGTTATAAACGATGAGTCAAGATATCCCTGACATATTGGTGATACCAGACCATATACACAAGCCTGGGTCCGAGCCAGATGATCCAGTGGTTATTCAACGACACTTAAACCTGCAGTTGGTTCACACTGTGAAAAAAATTCTAGGGCAGGAGTTATTCAGTAGGATTGAGAATAGTTTTCTCAATCCTATTATAACACTTGCTAACCGTGAACTCAAATTTTCCGGACAAATATTCCATTATCTGATGCAGAGGAGGCTTGTCACCAAAGGAAAAGAGATGTGGTTCAGGATTAATTGCCATCCATCTCGATTCTCCAAGAGAGAATTTGCTCTCACCACTGGTATAATCAAACTGAAAACCTTAATATAATCAACTTAAAACCATATAATCTGTTTTCCAAAAGAATACAATTGGCTTATAATCTCCTTTAAACCTTACACAGGTATTCACTGTGAAGAAATTGTGACAGAGAAACAGAAGAAAGGCAAAAATATAGAGAAAAAGCCTTACCTCTGGATGGAAGAAAACAAGTTTGTACTTGGTGATCTTCTGAATAAGTTGGAAACACAAGATATGCCAGACGAAGAAAAACTCTGCCTTGGTGCAGTAGTGTTAGTTGAAGGCATTCTGATTGCTGTCGGACCGAAAGAAAAGATTCCTCACAAAAGACTGTGTTTCGCTGCAGATTTCGATGCATATTGCTGTCAGCCTTGGGGAGAATTCGCTTACAATATTCTCTATGACAACATTACAAAAACTGGATCACATTCATGGGTGAACAGGGAGCGGGACAATGTGAAAGGATTCGTCGAAGCAATTCACTTATGGGTGTTGATTGCCGTTCCAGTCTTTGGTGACAGATTTGCACAGAAGATTGAAGGCTCAGAGAAACTATTTCCTTCCTGTTTAAAATGGCGAAAAACCAGACAACCCAGATTGGCAGAGATTGATACTCTTGCAAAAAAAGAAGGGGTAAGTTCACAGTAATCTTCTTATAATCTGTTTTAAAAATTATAATGTTTTTTTAAAAAGCTTATAATGTACTCTTATATCTTATAATAATATATTTTAAAAAGCTTATAATCTTATTTAAAAAGCTTATGATCTTCTTTAAAAAGCTTATGATGTACAAAGCTTTTTATGACTTGTATTTTTAAAAGATTATAATGTACTTAAATATCTTATAATCTTCTTTAAAAAGGTTATGATGTGTTTAAAAATCTGACTTTCTCTGTTCCAGATTGAGATTCAAACAATTGTTGGGACAAAAGACGTGAAAGAGGTTAATGTGTCAAATGCCTATCCAGAAGACTCTGATTTTTTGGACGTTATAGGCTTTGTTATGCAAGGTTATATAATGACCAAAGAAGACTGGATACGTGAATATGTATCCCTTGCAGATATTTGTGAAGGTCTAGCAAATGTTCATAAGTCTCAAGCAAATCCAATGGAGAACTGTTATGAACATGAGAAACTCGATTACATAATCAGTATACTCGAAGGTTTGGTACGCAGGATAAGTGTTATAGAGACCATCTTGGGAATCACATATATCAGAAACAACACCGAAACAAAGGTTTGTGAATAATACAAACACAAAGATTATTAAAAAAAAAGTTCAATAATTGTTTCTCATGTTGTATTTCTTCATTTCTTAATAGAATAAGAGAGATGACAATCGAGAAGAAGAGAAGCAAGAAGAGGAGGTAAAAGAAACAACTGATTAGTGAAAAACCAACCTGAAGTATATATTTTTGTAATGAGTTTGGCTTTTGCAGGTTGTTGAAGAACAGATGGATAATGAAGAAGAAGATGTAAGATATTCTATCATAAAGTATAACCCGAATTTATAATTTGATATTAAACAATTCTTTGATACAGGAACAAAATGACAACATCATTGAAGATTGTACAAACAATGCTGAAGATAATGTGAACAACACATTAGAAGATTCCGTTCGTCCGACAAACACACAAGAAACAAGTTATGCTGGTGATGATGAAAACGATACAAACAATGAAGATGATACAGAGCAAAGTCCTCAAAAGAAGGTGCAAAATCATCTGCTCAAATAATGTTCAGACAACATTCAATACACTGAATAAATATACACTATGTTGCAGGATAAATCACCTACTCCAAGTTTCAATACTCCAAATTTTAACCTTATTTCTCAAGAGAGCCCATCCGAAAAGTTAAAAGAAGATGTCAATGAGAAAAAAAACGACAAGGCTACACCAGAAAAGACACAAAAAGTTTACACCAGGACACGATCAGCGGATAGAGGTAAACAACAGGTAAGCCTCAACCTTATAATCTGATTTAAAATTACTTTAATTTGATTTTACAAACTTAAAATCTGTTCCAAAATCTTATATTTGGTTTAACTACCTTATAATGCAGAAACAGAGAAAGAGGCGTAGGATTCATCCTGAAGTTGTAACAAGGAGGAGTACACGAGGACAAATTCCCACATCCAAAAACTCATCACCATTCACAACAGAGAAAAAAAGCACCCGAAGGTTTACCCCTTTTTGCCAGTAAATGCGGCCAGCCTTGACAAGCTGTATGAGTGGACAAGTTGGGGAAAACCATGTAAGATTCTTCTCATCAAAATATTTCCTTTCATCAACACGTTGCTTGACAATAATTGTAAACAAATTGTAAACTGTAGGGAAATTGAGGATACACCTGTGAATGGAAAGTGGTTTAGTGAGATGCAGTCGCCAGGAAAAGCCTTTTCCATACAGGTACTACTACATTGATCATTGTGTTGAAAATCTTTTAAAATTTGGGGGTTTTAAACAAGATTATGAGATTTCAAATTAAATTATAAGGTTTGGTAAACGGTATGTCTGTCTTTAAAAAGTTTTCTTTTTTTCTCATAGCATGTCGATGTAGCGCTGTTAATGCTCAAGAAGCGTCGTGAAATGTTTCCAGACCAGTTCCGTCAAGACTGTGTAAACATTCGACCTGCTTTCTTCCATGATATAGATGAGAAATATTTTGACTTTCTTCATGACGACGAGTTTCAGTTCCACACTGACGCAATAGAAAAAGGTGTGTTGGGTCCTCAAATCCTCTTCATTTACTTGCCTTTTTTGGCGAAAGCAAAGTGTTGGGTGCTGCTCACTATCAACGTCGTGCAGCAGAAAATCATTGTCACTGATTTTACTCGTACCCATCTTTGCGAGAAATCATTAATAAGGAAACTTTCAGCTTTTTCAAAAATGCTCCCATTCTTCATCCAGTTCAATAGAGGAGAAAAGATGAATACCTCACAATTCGAAATATCATTTAACACAAAAATGCCAGCAGTAAGTTATAAGTTTTGATAGGGTTTTATTATGTCTTTGAATTCCAAAAGTGCCATATTTGATTGTTGTTTCTCCTACCAGGTCACAAATATACAGGATACAGGAATATACATGGTTAAGGTAATGGAGTGCTATGCTTTAGGGGATCTATGCTGGAACAAGTTGCAAGAAGATAACATTGAAGATCTGAGAAACAAGCTAGCAGCAGATATCTTTGAAGAGTTTATCAACATCTAGAAATGTTTTTATAACAGTTTTTATCGCAATAACAAGCAGTTTATAACATGCACAATCATCTTTTTAAAAACCATATAATATATAATATGATTTAAGAAAACTAAAAAAGTTCATAATCTTCTTTAAAAGAGCTCATAATGTTCTTTAAATTAGGTCATAATTAAATTATAATTTACCTATTTTTATATACAAAGCTTATAATGTTCTTTAAATAGTTCATAATTATGTGTTGTAAAACCTTATAATTTTAATTTAACCACCTAATCGGATTTATAACCTTCCAATTATCATTATGTGTTTTAAAAAACCTTATAATCTGATCAAAGCTTAGAAAACCTTAGAAAACAATTGAAGTCTTACAAATAAAAATAGGTTTTTAACAATCCAACAAAGCAACAAGAATTTCACACAAAAACATAAAACTAATAAAACGTCTTGAAAGAAACAAACATTCCATTAAAGAAATTATCAAGGAGACCGACGAGCTCTCACGTTCCTAGAGCTACCAGCTTCATCTCTTTGACGAGTTCCCCTTCTCGTAGGATTCCTTGGCCGCAAGGCTCTAGGCTGACTTATGGGACGGGTTTCAGTTGCAGTCGGAATCACACTCGCACTTGCCTGACTTCCTGAACTCTGACCTTCATCTCTACCACGGGTTGCAGCAGTAGGTCTTCTTCCAAGAGCAACTTGCACCTGGACCCAGCGAGCCCGCAGTTGATCCACTCGATCAGTGGAAGCAGCTATTTCCCGTGCTAAAAACGCCTCTTCTGCAAGAAGATCCGATGAATTGGCAGCCAGCACGAGATCCTGATTTAAACAAAAAATCATTTAAAAACAATGTTTGTGGAAACTATAAAATCAGAATTAGACTAACACACATGCTGACCTGTGAGATATTTGCTCTTGCGCCATCTTCTCGTTCAGGAGAAACCTCATGAACTTCCTGAAAGAAATCATACATTTGCCGTGCCGGCAACAAATTGTCCATGCCCTCTGTTTTTTTAAGACACAACAGATTTCTAAAACTAGGAAGAAATTGAAAACCTGAATATAATTAATGGTGATGATGTAAATACCTAATGGAAAGAATGGGTGTTCAGGTGAAGAGTTCAGCGATGTTTGATTCACAATACGAGGGTGAAGCAAGAAAGCAGTATCCCTGAACTGCTCATTCAAGTCAAACAGAGCTTCAGGAAATGTTTCAGCCGGTACAACATCCTGTGGGACAAATCCTACATAAAAGCAAAACTGTTAAATAACATTCATTTAAAACTTTTTTACAGTTTTATTGTTAAAATTTTCTAATGGGAACATACCTATTGGGGACCACTGGTGGTGTGTCACTCCAAGCCCTTGGTGAATGATGAAGAAGTAATTATCTTCATCAGCGTTAGTGTGCAACCATTGTGGAGGATCAACAGGAGAGCTTCCACCATCACGAAGCTCAAGATTAAATCTTCGAAGATTTCCTTCAACAGGGACAAGACGAAAAGCATTAGCGATCATCTCTCCTGAAATCTGAAAGCCAGTCAAATCTCCCAAGACTTGCAGAGCGTGAATGAGACCCCAGGACCGGAGAACCAATTGGCTCGGAGCTATGTTCATCAGAGTGCAGTAGACAGTCATAATCCAACAGATGTAGCGACGGAAGCCAACACCAATAACAGATTCGAAGACAGTAGTGAATATCGGGGATGGTGCAGCCGATGGAGCAGATTCATGATTGCGTTCAATCCTAATTTGCCTGTGCATTGTCGAATTGTTCTTGTATGCCAAGAACAAATCATTAGGTTGTTCACCAGCCATCACAGAAAACCTGTCAAAAGAAACAAATAATTCATAAAAAGCAACATTATGAGGTTTTTTAAACAACAATATAAGGTTTTTTAAAATAACATAATGAGGGTTTTAAACAAGATTATGAGATTTTTAACAAGATTATGAGGTTGTTTAAACAACATTATGAGGTTTTTTAACAACAATATAAGGTTTTTAAAAATAACATAATGAGGTTTTTAAACAAGATTATGAGATTTTTAACAGGATTATGAGGTTTTTAAACAACAATATTATGAGGTTTTTAAACAACAATGAGGTTTTTAAAACAAGATTATGACATTTTTAACAAGATTATGAGGTTTTAATATGTGTGTTCACAGTTACAAATGCGGATGTTTTAAAAGCAAAAAAAAAAACCTTTCTCACAAAGCAAAAAAACACATACAACTAGGAAAGAGAAATTTCCTGATTTGATTTGTAAACACACAGACACACAGACACTAACAAACAAACCTTTTTCTCACATTTGGTTATCGTACAAACCCATTTCCACAAATATTATCCACTTAAAAACAAAACGAAAAGTAGTGATACACTAAAACAGTACCAAAAATTTCAACACAGAACAAAAAAATTTCAAAATAATTCACACTAATTTTCAAAAAAAAAGCCATTTCGCTACTAATAAAAAGCCATTCCCACCACATTTCCCCAAAAATCGTTAGTCAGAATAAAAATTAGGGTTTCAGATAGATCTGACAGTCACATAGAAAGATGTGGAAAAAATTAGGGTTTTTCCAAAACATTTCCAAAAAACAGATTTTTCTACACAACAAGACTCAAAACAAAGAGAAATAGATGTAGATTGTATCGATAGTGTAATACTTACAAGATTTTCAACGATGAAGAAGATGAAAAGGATTTTCGCTCTTTGTATTCCTCTGTTTCTCTGATGAAAAAGCAACTGATGTGAAAGGACGTGTTAGACAAAAAGAGACAAAATGAAGAGTTTATAGCATTTAAGACGGTTACTGAAAGAAAATGGGCTTTTTTTATTTTTATTTTTAACGGTTATGAATAAGGCCCACTATCATTTTCAATATAATAACCTTAAAAAGCAACAAAAATGACAAAAAACTGTTTGTCTTCAGTCTTCTTCTATTTCATCATCTTCTTCTCTGCGACTCTCGAAGAACACTGATAGAGAGAATCAAATCTGCAAAATCGAAAGGTAAAATCAACTTGTTACCAACTTTACCCATTTTCATTACGGATTAGTTGTAATTTGGGAAGTAGTAGTAATTTCCTGAGTAACTGAAATTAGGGTTTCCGTACAGTATCTGGGTTTTACTTGTATGAAATTCGTTTGAAATATTTGTCAAATTGTTGTCAATGTTTGGGTGAAATTACTTCGATTCTGTGATTTTTGATTTCAAAACTTTATAAATTGCTTTAGATTCGTTGATCTGTGATTTTTGATTTCAAGCAGGCTATATTTTTTTCTAGATTTCATCAATTCGTTGAATTTTGATTTCAAAATTCGTAAATAGCTCTATATTTTCTCGATTCTATGGTTTTTCGATTTCAATAAGAGTATATTTTGTTCTAGATTTCGTCAATTCTTGTATTTTGGAACTCTGCACATACATTTACGATGTTTTTAATCAAGTTTAAAGAATATTATGAGGTTTTTTAAGAAGATTTATCAAAATGTAGATAAGGTTATGAGGTTTTTTAAATAACATTATAAGAATTACTTAACAGTATTCTCTGTATTGACTAGTTGTTTTGGTTTCTTTTGCAGATTTACACAATGTCTGCAGATAAATTGATTTTGCCTCAAAAGGTGGAGAACAAAGAAGATATCGACGTAGCAATAAATCTCTATTGTTTTAAAAAACAATCTATAAATAGGGTAAAGGCAGCAATGGGAGATGATTGCTTTAACATTCTACGAAAGACACCATTATGGCCGATCATTCAGTTTCTATTACAAGATAAAGCTCCCTTCTCTAGAAACATTGTCACTTTTATGATGGGACGAAGATTGGTAACAAGCAATGAAAATGAGCTGTGGTTCGTTGTTGCACAACAACCAATGCGGTTCTCGCTTAGAGAGTTCTTGCTGATAACAGGTCTGCCCAATGAAGACAGAAGAGAAAACAGGATGGACGACATGCTTATCGATGCTTGGATGGAGAAGAAGCAAATGAATTTGCAAGGTTTGCTGAAGTATTTGGAAAATAACAAAGATGTGTTGACTAATGATCAGAAACTTCGGCTAGGTTTGTTTTAAATCCTCATTATAACTCTGTTTTAGAACCTTATAATCATGTTTAAAGATAACTATAATACTGTTTTTTTCATGCAGGTACTTTCATCATAGTGCAGGGCACAGTGCTAGCAATCAATCCCAATTCAAAGATGACAAACATTGAAATGCAAAAAGCAGGGTCTTTCGACATGTTTTGCAGCTTCAACTGGGGAACTTTGGCCTACCAATCTCTGTTGGGTAGTTTGAAAGATATGGCACTTAAGACTAGCCTTCAACAGCATACTCTTCCAGGGTTTGTGTTTGCATTTCAGCTCTGGGTTTTAACTTCAATCGAATTTCTCGGAAGAGAGTTTGGTAGAAGAGAAGATCTTCATCGTCGACCACTGATTCTGCAGTGGAAAGAGACAAGATACCAAAGACTTCAACAATTAGTGAACATTGCAAATGACCCCCAGGTACAATTTTATACTAATTTACATTATACGTTTTTTAAACGAAATTATAAGGATTTTTAAATCATATGATAAATTATAACGTATTGTATCGTTTTAAACTTGATTATAAGGTTTTTAATGGAAATGGTATGCTTTTAATCATGATTATATGGTTTTTAAAGTATATGTTAAGGTTTTTAAGATGATTATAAGTTTTTTGGAGTTGATGGTAAGGTTTCAGTTTAATATCAAACTTTTTTCTCAGCTCAAAGTTCAGACTGTCATTGGTGACCGTCAAGAGTACAGAGAGTTGTTCAATCCTTACTGTAGTGAAGAAGACAAGAATTTGTTCGATCTTGTCAAACTTGTTGTGGAAGAAAGAGTAACAAAGGATGACTGGAATCGAGGATGGATAGACGTTCGTACTGTCCGTAATGGGAAAGCAGTGGCAGGACATGGAAGCAACGTTGCGAGGGAAGCAGGAGATGGAAGTAATGTTGCAAAGAAAAGGAAAAGCAGTTTTGGAGGTACCGACGCTGGGAGTAGGAGGCGAAGATGGATTTCTGTTGATGATAAACTTGATATGATAATCAATATCTGTCAACAGTTGAATACTCGCTTGGACGTAATTGAACCATACATGAAGAAGATGATAAATGAAAGTGAAACAGAGGAGCAGGTAAAACAAAAATTAAAAAATGTAAACATATTTTATTGTAAAATGTCCTTCCTATTTTTAATCAAATTGTATAGTTGTTTTCGCAGGCTGAAGATCTTTCACGCAAAGAACCAGAAGCAAACAGAAATAAAAATACGGTACACTAATCTTATTTCGTTTTTGGACTACATACAATTTGAACTACTAATCTTCACAAGTTTTTTTTTTTTTTTTTGCAGGCTAGTGAACCTCAAACCCAAGACACTAACTCTGACGATTCGAGTGATTCTGCAGAAACAATTTATGATGAAGAAGAATTTGAGAAACAGAATAAGGTATATACATACACAAACTCTAAATTTTTGCCTTCGTTAATGTTTTTTTTGTTCGATTATAGGGATGATTATAAGATTTTTAAAGTCGATTATGAGGCTGTTTAAAGTGGATTATGATGTTTTTCAAGTGGATTATAGGGATGATTATAAGGGTTTTAAAGTTGATTATGAGGTTTTTAAAGTGGATTATAAAGTTTTTTTGGAGCATTTTCTTCTGCAGAATCAAGCAGAGGGTGCAGAGGATTCTGAGGGTGCTGAGGGTGCAATGGATGCAGAGGATGCAATGGATGCAGAGGATGATACAACAACTCAAAACAACGAGGAAAACTTTGCAAATGAAGACACAACCATTCATGTATGAAAATTGCCTTCACTAAAATAGTTAATTCTAATCTACCTTATCGTACATTTTTAAAATTCTTTACATTTTTTTTACAATTAGATTGTTGAAGAAGTAGAATCCGATGCTGAAGAAGAGAAAGAAGAAGAGGAAGAAACAGACGGACAAAACGATGAGTCAAACTATGTGGTTGTGTCCGATGATGAAATGAACCAGGAGCACCAGGAGCACCAAGAGCACCAGGAGCTGCCGCCCAGAAAGGAACTAAGTGCTCAGGAAAAAGAAGATATTGACAGCTATGTGAATAAATGGTTGGCAGAGGATATTAAACCTTTCAACTTCTGTAATATGATGAGGAATCTACACAAGGTATGTTATCGAAGCACTTTTTTAATAAATCAAAGTATCTTTCTCAGTTATACATATTTCAAAATGTTTTTTCCGACGATTCAGATCATTTGGCGTTCCGCATTTGAAACATGGGTGAAATACATTCTTATTTGGAATAAAACTGAGAGGAGAATTACAAATAAGGACGTGAAGATGTTGAAGGGAAAGGTGTTGCTCCTTACTCACCCGGACAAAGTGGGTGATTCTGATCCAGAAATCAGCTACAAAGCATTGAAACTTACCAAGGTTATCAATGTAAGTGGTTATTGTTATCTTTTGATAGAGCAAAATAAAAAATATTTCTATTTCATCTGTCATAATTATTTCTTTCATTGCCATTTTTTTCAGGCTGAATGGGAGAATTGGAAGAAGCAAATAGGAGAAGACTAAATGGAACAAAGACACAAGTTGTAACTTTGTTTATTTTATTATCGTAGGACATATTTGACTTATCCTTTAGATTTTATTCAAACTTTGTTTCTGATATCTGAAATTCTATTTTAGATTCTGGTGTTTTGAAATCTCATTTTGCATATTTGAAAAATCTCATAATATTCTTTAATAACCATCACAATTCTCATAATCTTCATAATTTTAACAATCCTCATTATTTCATTATTTTAAAAATTCTCATAATCTTCTTTAACAACCCTCATAATCTTCATAATCTTCACAATTTTAATAACCCATAATCTTCTTTAACAACTCTCATAATCTTCATAATTGTAATAACCTTTATAATCTTCTTTAACAACCCTCATAATCTTCATAATTTTCATAATTCTCATAATCTTCTTTAACAACTCTCATAATCTTCATAATCTTCATAATTGTAATAACCTTTATAATCTTCTTTAACAACTCTCATAATCTTCATAATTTTAATAATTCTCATAATCTTCTTTAACAACTCTCATAATCTTCATAATCTTCATAATGATCCTCATAATCTTCATAATTTTCATAATTCTCATAATCTTCTTTAACAACTCTCATAATCTTCATAATCTTCATAATTGTAATACCTTTATAATCTTCTTTAACAACCCTCATAATCTTCATAATTTTAAAAATTCTCATAATCTTCTTTAACAACTCTCATAATCTTCATAATATTCATAATTGTAATAACCTTTATAATCTTCTTTAACAACTCTCATAATCTTCATAATTTTAATAAACCCGCATAATCTTCACAATAGTCATTTAAAACCCCAACTCCGGCCCCCAAATCTATAATGACAAATGGTCCACATAAACTTAAACATGTGTTTTTTAAAAAAATTTGCGAACTCATTTTTCTTTAACAATCCTCATAATCTTCTTTAACAAACCTCATAATCTTGTTTAAAACATAAAATCTTAGTTTGAATCCTCATAATATTTTTTAACGACCCTCCTAATCTTGTTTAAAAAACACAAAATCTCAGTTTCAGTCCTCATAATCTTCGAAAAATAATATCCTTTAAAAATAATGTTTGGAATGCAGAAAAAGCCTCTGAAACGGATTTGGAATCAGTTAATTGGATTCACACAATTTTTTTTGTTGTGTCCCTTCTGATGGCACCTACTGCATTTGTTTTGTTTGGTTTTATACCTGCTAAACTCCCAATTGCTTTTTATCCTTTTCATCCTTCTTCTACCACTAGGGGCGCGTGTTGAAGGTGGCAAACATACAAATTGAGCAACATAATTAGGAATGTTCCAAAATGCTTTATCGCCCACAGGATGAATACTCTCTGAATATGATTGCTTCCACCTGTAAAAGAAAATTTATACCATCTTTATATCGAATACAATTGCAAAACACAAAAAATTGTTCTCCATGAAGTTTCATAACAACTCTTGTACCTTTCAGTAGAATAAACGTCGTGAACATAGCTGTTTTCAGAAACTTTGGCCTTTTTTGCAGCAATGATTGCATGAGCGCAAGGGAATTTTTCGATATCAAACATACGACATGAGCACTCTCTTCTTCCCAAATGGACAACGTGTTTCTTTTTATCACCTTTGACTTCAAACTCAAATTCATCCACTCGATAAGCTTCGAACCAGCGTGAGTTCAAGTTAAATAATCCTTTCATCCTATCACCCACATTCTTTGTAACAGGATGCCTATGATGACCAGCCTCTTCACGTCTCTCACAAAACCATCTTGTAAGAACAGACCTAATCGTCTCAAGAAGACACACAATAGGATACTCCCGGGCCTCTTTGAGCAAGGAGTTCAAAGACTCAGCTAAGTTTGATGTCATAATGTTGTACCGATTGGCAGGGGCGTAAACACGTGCCCATTTTTTAAAATCTGCTTTTATCAGGTAATCTGCCATCTCTGGATCTGCAAGCTCAAGTTCCCTGAAAACCATATAATCCAATATAAAAACCATATAATCCAGTTCAAAGGCTTTATAATCATATTACAGAACATTATAATCATCTTTAATAAAACATTAAAATCCTATATAAAGAACCTTATAATCATATTTAAATTACCTGAACAGTTCTTCAAATTCTTGTATTGTATAAGCATTAGCTGCTTGTATCGCAACAGCTATAAGTGGAGAATTCCTGAATGTCGTCTCAAGATTTTTCTGGAAATGATATACGCAAATCCCATGATGAGAAGCTGGATAATTGATCGTTAAACCATTCGCAATACACATCGCACAATCAGACACAAAAACCAAATCTGGTTCGTCGGGTATAATCGTCTTCAACTTCTTCAAAAACCAGTCCCAAGATTTGTCGTTCTCAGAATCTACTATACCGAAAGCAATAGGGTAACACTGAAAGTTCCCATCTTGCGCCGATGCAGCAAGCAAAGTTCCTTTAAAATTTGCTTTCAAAAACGTACCATCCATAATAACTACTTTCCTCATCAATTTAAACCCTGTAATTGATTGTCCTAAAGCCAAGAATGCATACTTAAACTTCCCGTAGCTATTAACCTCAACCGCAATCACTGTACCGGGGTTCTTCTCCTGCATCATATGCAACCACATGGGTAACATTTCATACCCATCAACCACTGTCCCCCTAGCAATATTTGTTGCTTCTTCTTGAGTTCGCCACGCCTTTTGATAAGAAATTTCAATTCCTTGATTATTTCTAACATAGTCAACAAGCTGCCTAGGTCTCAATCCAATATGTCCTCCTTCGAAATGCCTACTAACAATTGTCGCTAATGTCTTGGCAGTAGCTTGGCGATGATTTAGATTATTCAATGAACTATCACAACTGTGTTTGCTAACATATTTGGTAATGTGAAAACCTTCCGTAGAATGAACCCTGATTGCTCGAACCCTCCAACTACATTTACGATCAATGCAATGAGCAATCACCCTAATACCATCTGATTTGTAAACCTTATATTCGAATCCCTCCTTCATTGCAACAGCCTTAAATAATTTTACCATTTCTAGCTTGTTTCTGAATATCTTCCCTATAAACAATTCATCCCCATTCGTATCAGTAGACGAAACCTGACCTCTGTAAGAAGATGAAACGTGTCCCCTATCCCAAGCACTACAATTAGCAGAGATGGATGAAGTTTCAGATCCAAACACACGCTACACAAAAAACACAAAAATATATGTAAGTTGGTCATCATTTTATATCAGATTATAAGGCTCTTTAAAAACTGATTATAATGTTTTCGGCATTATTGATCAGACAAACCTCAATCGGCATAGAACGAGATTTTGGAGTAGCTTTTACAGATCTCTGATGTTCGGTGTTTTCGTCTTCCTCTATCCTCCGTTTTGACTTACTTTGTCTCTGCAAAAATATATATTCGGACTATAAGGCTTTGTAAATCAGATTATAACCTTTATAGTATGGAATATAATTTTTTAAAACTTGATTATAAGGTTTTTTAAAGAAGAATATGTGCTTGTCAAAACCTCGATTGTAAAAAGCTGAGGTGGATCATCACGAGCAATGTTGCTATTATCTGTCATTGCGGTTGAGCTTCTTTGTACCTAAAAAGATTACAAAGCTTTTTAAAAAAAAAGATCATAATGTTAGGTATGATAGTTATACACTTGTAAAGATTGTTGCTTAGCAATACCTCAGAAGCAGAGCTTGTAGATAGTTCATGTTCGTTGTTTTCGTCATCCTCAATCATTCCTTTTGACTGACTTTGTTGATTCTGCAGAAGAAGGCGAGCTGGATCATCACGAGCAGTGTTGCTATTCTCTGTCATTGGAATTGAGCTTGTTTGTACCTGTCAGAGAAAAGATTTCATCACTTTATGAAAAGATAGAAACACCTTACATAACAACATATACACAAAAAATCACACAAAATGGAAACATGTACCTCATCGACTGACACATATAGCTGAAGAAGTCCACCACTGTTTACAAACTTTTGCATGAAGGCTTGCAATTGCCTATCATTCCTAAGAAAGATTGGGGGGAACTCTGGTCTATCCGGTATTGCATAACTAATCTTCACTCCATATCCATTAATCCCATAGTCGTCACACAAATCCTTGACCAAATCAATCAAACTAATGTCTTCCTTAACAAAGGTAACAGAAGCTCCCCTGTCGACATCAAACTTAAAATCCCAATGCTTATTATCTGTCAAACTCCACACTCCGCACAGAGAATATAGTTCCAGCATTACACCCTGATCAGACATAAAACAAGGAAATCCATCATAACCATAATCCGCTTTAAAAACCTCATGATCCACTGTAAAAACCTCATAATCCACTGTAAAAACCTCATAATCCACTGGAAAAATCTCATAATCCACTGTAAAAACCTCATAATCCACTTTAAAAACCTCATAATCCACTTTAAAACCTCATAATCCACTAAAACCCCTCATTATTCACTTTTAAAAAACCTTACACCCAAGCTGAATCATAGTGAAACAAAAAGTTTACCACATAAGAGCACAACGAGATGAAAAAGAGCATATCGTTAGAGACCAAAACCAGATTGAATCAGAAAGATCAAATCAAAGCACATATTTCTACAAACAAAATCGAAAATGTAAACTCATCAAATCGATAAACAAAATCGAGTTCTCTAAACATGATTCCAGGCTTAGCTCATCAAATCGATTCGAACCAGATCGATTCGAATCCTAATCTGATTCATTTTCGAGATCCAAAACATTAATTTACCTTGAAACGGATCCTGAGATCGGCTCCTCTAGCCTTGCAAGCTGCAAATACATAACAATCGAATCGATTCAGATCAATAATCATACATCACTCCATACTCCCCAAAAAAACCACAGTTTCTTACATTTGGTGGTGACTGCGAGATCGATGGCGACTGCGACGGCGAGGATGATGACGAGATCAACGGTGAGGAAGACGGCGAGATCGACGGTGAAGAAGGCGGCGAGATCGAAGGTGACGACGACGACTGCGAGACAGTGATTTGGTTCGTCGCCGGAGAAAGAGCAGAGATATTATTGAAAATAGGTCAATTAGATCTGAGGGTATTTTCGGAAATGAACCTTATAAACAGTGGCATGTCTTGCAAAATTTTTTTTATGATGGCATTTGTAAAAAGTGGCATGCAAAGTGTGGCATTTCTTAAAATTTCTCATGAAAATAATAACTGTATAAAAAATAGTAAGAATATAAATTTCAATTAAGAAAAAGAAAAAACACCAGATGATAATACAAAAGAGTTTATAAAAAATAAAAACCGAAAATGAAAGAAAATATGGAAAACTGTAAGATATGGATAATCAAGCTAAAGAAAAAAACAAACTTAAATCTACAAGAATATTTTTAAAACAAAGAAAATGAAAATCTTCGACCTATGACGGTATTAGAAAGATTCAAAAATATTTAAAAGTTTGCGACTATAAATCTCTATGGGAATGAAAAGAACCGAAGAGATTTATCAATCATGGATTTATATGTGATGTTAACAAAATTATTTATAAAATATTTTTTTACGGGTCTTTCATGAGATTATTTATCTATAGATCTTTAGTGAATTTAATGGATTATATTTTATTTGACTCAAAATTATTTGAGTTGTTTGTATAATTTTATTACATATTTAATATATTCATAATCGATAAAAATATAATTCATTTCTCTGTTATTAAGAATATGATTTGAATATTCAGGGTATACATTTTTGGATCCGCGTGATATGAATTAGTATATGAGAATAAAGTTATAAATTGATCTTCAAGATTTAAAATCCATGTTTAAATAGTATTTCAAAATCTTTTGGTAACTGAACGGGTTGCTAATTAGAATTTAAATATTTAATCAATAATTTTTATTATGTTTATCCCCGTATTCACGCTGGTCCTATTCTAGTTAAATAATAAACATGAAGCAATTGAATATCTCTAACAAGAAACTGTTGTGTCTCTCTCTCCCACTTTTTTTATTTTATTTCTTTAATGGATAGATACTAGTAGAGAAACTTTCGTTGGAGGTGGTCTTAAACCATGTTCAATGGTAATATCTTTATGAGGTTCTCATTTTTGCAACAAAAAATAAAATAAAATAATATAAAAATGTGTAGAGACTCACTCAATAGTTTCTCAAATAAGAGATTTTGGATAAGTTTCTCCACTTTTTGAGATACCTACACATTTTTATATTAGTAACAAAAGTAAAAA
Source organism: Draba incana (assembly GCA_963576765.1). Classification (NCBI taxonomy): domain Eukaryota; kingdom Viridiplantae; phylum Streptophyta; class Magnoliopsida; order Brassicales; family Brassicaceae; genus Draba; species Draba incana. Next base: position 33,555,506 of record OY755210.1, on the reverse strand, counting down.
CCCCATGAATAGACTACCATGTACATGCTCTTACACATTTTTCTTTCATTTGAGAAACTAATACATGAAGATTGAAAACAAAAAGTAAAACACGAAAAAATGCCGTTCAACAGAACCTCTTGCAAGTAAATTAGATTGCACCATATGTTCTTTCACTTGGTCTCTGTGTTGGTTTTTGAGAAGAACTCGAGGAAGAGCGTTCCCATGAGACTTCGTTTGCAAAAGCATTGTTGGTTTCTTCAGCTCTTGAGTAGCTTTGTTCACTTCCATTCACTTGTTTCCAAAGACCATAAGAATTAGATTACATAACAATGAATCATTTGAGTTTTCTTGTAATTCTTACAGTTTCTAGTAAGCCCCGATATAAGTGAAATTCCTGGTAATGCATCAATCCCACGCTGCGTCCATACGAGAGATATTTTTTAAGTTAAGTTAATCCTCCTGTTATACAAAGCATTAGAGAGATATTTTTCGTACATGCAGGAAAAAACTCCGAATATAGCCCATCCTTTCGCTGATCCTCCTTCACTACCTTGGTTATATTTTGAAACAACGTAAGAAACACAAATTTTACGTGTCAGAGTGAGACAAAAGTATAATAAAGCTCACCACAGAGTTTTGTGAGGAAAAACTGAATAGGATCAAAACCATACACTGGGATGGTGACATTGACTTCATATGGAGTTTGCGAGATTTCTCACCTTTATTAAAGAACAAAAGTTATAAAGATTGTAAAAGCAAAAGATCAAAGTCATAATGAGAAAAGCAAAGATACCAGAAGTTAGTTATTACAATGCCAATCAAGTACTAATGTCGAAGGAGATAAAGTTGTTGGATGATTTCCAGTCAAAGAAGAACCAGCGATCTTACTGTTAAGACCATTCTCAGGGAAAACCTTGACGATAGGCTTTCCTACCAATGTTGATAAAGAAGCAATTGCAGTCATATAGAGCGTAAGATGAGTTTGCTCGGTCTTGAAGCTGCGAATCAAGAACACTTCAGCTAGTAAATTTACAGCAACTAAAACATAACAATGTTGTTGATTCCATACCTAAACTCACGACGAGACTTCTCAAATCCAAACTGTGTCATCCCATGATAAGCCTGTTAAACATCCAGAACTGGGCCTAATTTTAAGTTTATGTTCAAAGCAAGTTAAATACCAAAGAAAAAAGCTTTGGCGAGAAACTTGGATTTTCTTTTTTCTTACAATTTCCCAAGAGCGAGGATGCAAACCGACCGTGAATCCCTTAAACACACGCGGCCCAGGTTTCTCGCACGGTAATAGCCAACTCGACAGTAACTCTAGACCAGTGGGAAAGAGCAGGAACATATAATCGTTGTATGAAAAGCTTAAAGCACACTCAAATGCAACAAAGCTAACTCCTTTACTCTTATCTTTAACAAGAGTTGATCCTAAGCTTAATTCTCAACACAATCTAGTAAACAGAACACAGAGTAAGCAAAAGAGGATACAAAGTCGACAAGACGACTCGAATTGTCAAGAGCGTAGCAGTTCGAATCGGGTACAGGTATAGATGCGACGCCATAAACTCCAAACACAAAAGCTGCAATTTTGCCAAAAAAGATCAAAACTTTCGAAAGGAGGGAGATTCAAGAAATGGGCAAATTTTGTCGAGCAAACATTCATAGTTGAGCTAAACTAGATCTTCGACGTCTCAATTCGGATCAACCATCGGCGAATTCCGATTTGCGACGGATAAGTCTCATAACTTTCATCGTCAAAACTGTCTACATAGCTCAAAAGGACATCTAAACCAACGAATCCGGTACAACCGAACCCATATAACCAAACCGGATGTCTCCCGAATTGAATTTGCTAAACTATTTGGTAAATTAAGACAAATTAACATATTTATCTCAATAATCTTTACTCATTTTTGTCATTTTTACCTATACTCTTCTTAATTAAAAGTGTATTGGGACAACAAATGGGTTAATTTTTCCTAATTTAACAAAAAAGGTTTGTGTTAATCAATGGTTTGTCAGGTAACAATACTGTAGCCTTAAACCCATTTTCCACATCTTCGTTTTCGTTGGAAGAGAAAAAAGAGAAGAAAACAAAAGCTGGAAAATTTTCTTTTTATTCTCGACAATTGTACAATAAAATATTATACATATACATGTTTAAGAGACAAAAATGAAGAGTTGTGTCTTTTCCTCTTTGTAACTCTCAAACGAAACAGAACAACCTAATGTAAAAGTTGCGACTCCTTAAAAATCACCTTTTGATCTAACATGGCTAACTAATTAATAATTAAATCAAATAAGACCAAACTCAATTATAAACTAACACTCCTCATTCTGCTTGTGTCTAATGAACTTTAGTTTCAAGATTAATAATAATCCATACATTTAAAAAAAACTGATTCCCTCAATTGAGTTTTGGTGTAACTCCAAGTTTGCTTAGTTCTTCGAACATTGTTGTGCTAATATCTTTGTCTTGTACAATGCTGCATCATCCATGCTCCTTTTAAATCCAAATTGAGCAAATCCAAATTGCACAATGTATGAGTAATTTCTTCCACACCAAGTATGCTGCCTTTGCTTATATCGTACACCATTTTCCTCAACCTTAGAAATTTATCTTTTTCACCTTTGACTATGAATTCGGTTGGTTGAGTTTCTTCACCTTTGACTATGAACCCAGTTGGTTACGTGACGTAAATTGAAGATTCAAGTACAATACCATGAAACACTAACTTCATGTCCAACTGTTTCTCTTATTCGCTAGCCTTCTTCATGTCTCTTTCAAGTCTCTTATGAGCTTTCCTCATTCCTTGTGCATAAATCTTCTCCACATGTTCTTCAAGTTTCTCGTGAGCTTTCCTTACATCTCCTCGACTCTTTATGCGTCCATCTTCTCCACGTCTTCTTGGGTTATCTCTGTAACCGGTTCACGTCGCATTCCTTGCTTGGTGTCTTCCTTTGATCTCCGTTTCTTCCAACATGCAAGTTTCTTCGTGTTATAGTTTTACTCAAAAACTCAACAATGCTTTTAGCATCTTTGCCCTTTATGCGTCCAATTTCTCCACGTCTTCTTCGGTTATCTCTTTAACTAGTTCACGTCGCATTCCTTGCTTGGTGTCTTCCTTTGATCTCTGTTTCTTCCAACATGCAAGTTTCTCGTGTTATAGTTTTACTCAAAAACTCAACAATGCTTTTAGCATTTTTGCTAATTCGCCTCTCTTCGGTTTTTCAACGGGCGGCTTCCGTGTGATTGTATTTTTTACAAACTCATCACTACATTTTGATGAATTTCGATTTAAAACCAAAAATTTCTTGATCGAGCATCAAACACACCTTTATATGTGTTTTACTAGGTGACTCTCCCGCGTACGACGCGGAATATTCATGTTTTTAATTTTACTGTTTAAAAATGTTAAAAATATGTATTGATTTTGATTATTATTGTCTAGATCATGCTTTTTTTTTAAAATATGAATTTTCAGAAATTTAATTTTACCATTTATTATTTCACATAAGTAAACATGTATTCAAACTGAAATATATTATTCCTAATTTAATACATTGGAGTGTAAAATCTATTATATACTCCCTCTGTTTTTCATTATAAGATGTTTTAGAATTTTTTTTTGTTTCACAATATAAGATGTTTTCAAATTTCTATGTACCTTTTACTTTATTGAAAACTGTTTAACCAATAGTATTATGTATTAGTTTTTTTAATTGGTTGAATTGTTTATATTTAATAATTTTTTTGATAAAATAGTTTTTTCTTAAACTTTAATTTGTGCTTTAACCAAAACATCCTATAAAAATTTTAAAAAGTTTTGTTAATTGACCCATTTAAAGGGATTGCCATGTCACATTTAGAAGGATTTCATGTCACATTTAGAAGGTGCCATGTCACATTTTTTAGTGAAATCCCCTCCCTAATAATGTATAGGGGATTCTGATAAGAGACACCATCTTGTACTTGAAGAGTTTCGATCAACTCCGTCACAAACAATGTAGTTTACTCCATTGTGGATGCTTTCTTCCATATATTTTTCAATTACACCCCTTCGGATGTCTCTTGTGTTTGTGTCGGTTGGTTGGAATACTTTTGTTCATCAGCGCACACGACTTGTAAGATGACTTTCATTTTAATAGACTATCAAACATGATAATTACATTTTGCAACGTCGTTACCATGATCTTCGTTTTCGCTACAATCGTTTTTGCAGAAGTTGATGTTTTTGTTTGTGTTTAATGGCCTTCAAATACAAAAAGCTCTGATGCAATGTTGGAAGAAAAAAAAAATGAAATCTGGAAATTTTTATCTTTATTCTCCACAATTTTACAAAGAAATATTATACACACTTTATATACATGTGAAGATTTGTGTATTTTCCTCTTTGTATTTCTCAAACGAAACACCACACCCTAATCTAAAAAGTTACACTCCTAACAAGCACATTTTGATCTTGTGGAGTTAAGACCTTGATGTGCAAGTTGTTTCAAACCGAAAACCAAGATGAGTTCTAGGGACCACAAGTACCAATAAGTATTAGAGTTTATTGGTTATGACAAAAAGAGAAAACAAATTGGTCTCCTTGTCTCTAGTAACTTATTGGTTGAAGCAAAAGATGAAGACTTTTGAGAAACCTTGGGAGATGAAACCGAACAAGGAGTTGCTGCACATTTTAATAAAGACTTGGAGAGAAGCTTTGAGACATACACGGAAAAAAGAAGAAGAGAGAAAACATGTAAAAAGCATAAGCTTTGGGGTGGGTTTCTCATGTAAACATAGTAAGATACTAAGAGTGAGTTCATGAGTGATATGATGAGTGAATCACTTGTATCTTTGTAACTATGTTTCTTCTTCTAGTGGATTCCGAGCAAGAGTCTCGGCGAGATGTAGCGACCGTCGTTAATGGGCGTGAACTCGTTAAATGTGTGTGTGTGCTCCCATCTCTTTCTCTCAATCTCTCTTTGCTCTGTTTTTACGTGATACACGCACTGATTTTGTGCTAGTGTCGGTCTCGTGACATCAACGACTTCAAGTCTTGGTTTGTTGGGTTTTATGCTCGGTAAAGAACTCATTTTTGAGCCTATAAATCCTAACAGATCTAAAATACATAATTAACTAATAATTAAACAATAAGACCACACACAAATACACAATTATAAACTAACAAATCAAATTCCTACATCCACAAAAACAAACCTAAAACTCCTTAAAACAAACTCTTAAGAAAGAGAGAAATAAACTACAACATTATATATATATATATATATAGACAAACCTTCCCATCATATTCAAATGGATGACCGATCAAGCTACTCTGACCCAACCAAGTAAAAGAAAAGCTTAAAAGATAGCTTCACAAAACACTCAAATGCAAGAAAGCAAACTCCTTTCCTCTTCTTTACCAAGAATATAGAGCCTAAGCTTGCTTCTCAACACAATCCTAAGCTAAAAAAGCTTTAAAAAGTAGTTGAAAAATGCATCAAAGCTGTATAAAACAAGAATTGTTCCTAAGCTTGATACTCAACACAATCTGGTAAACAGAACACAGAGTAATCGAAAGAGGATACAAAATCGACAAGACGACTTGAATTGTCAAGAGCGTAGCAGATCGAATCGGGTACAGGAATAGATGCAACACCATAAGCTCCAAACACAAAAGCTGCAATTTTTCCAAAAGAGATTAAAACTTTCGAAATGAGGGAGATTCAGGAAATGGGTAATGAAATTGGAGTCTCTTCGTGATGGGTACTTCAGTATCTTCATAGTTGAGTAATTACACTGGAAACTAGATCTTCATCGTCTCAATTATGTATCTCAAATAGGATACAAGACCACAAAAGTATGTATCTGAGGTTTCGAGCAACTTGAAGATGATAGGGTACATGCAACGCGAATCACAGATCCTGCAAACTGGACGAGTTACACTATTATTGAGCACCACCTCGATCGAGTTTCCCCAACCTGTTATCGTACTTCTTGGCATGAGCCCTGCATCTTCTCCGAGCACACACTTTGTATGCAAACAAGCCCGATGATCTTTACACGTGTAGAACCAAAACTTCCTTGGATCAGACTCTTTCTCACAAATGTCACACCAGCATTTACCACTTTCCTTTTTGCCACCATAACATAGCGAGAGAGCATGATCGTCAACTCTATGCTTTACCACTTGTGGTAAAGTGGCGCATTTGAAGCATAAGACAAATTCACAACCATCTTCAATGCACTTGTGCATGTCCCATACCCTCTGTTTGCAACCATTGCATTTAAGGCGGTTACATTTAATACTAACCTGTTGTTTCCAGGTTGTGAGGCTAACGGTAAGACCGAGCAAACCAGCTTGTACACATGACCCAACAGTAATACCAATCCATAATCCTCTTCCTCCCATTTTAAACCTAAATCCTAATATAATCGCAGTCGGTATTCCACAGAGATAATATGCAGCTAGGTTTACATATGCTAGTTACTAACATAGATGCCATAATGATATGTCTTAAATGTCTAATACTCAAGATCATTATCATATGGAAGTCTTAATCTTGGTTCAACTTAGAAATACTAAGATTTTGTTTTTACAAATTAATCAAGAGACTAAGTTTACTGATCCTTTATCTTAAAAAGAGAGGAAACCAAGTATGAACAGAATAATCAGATAATTTTCAAGAAAGTAACCAATATAATGCCTAGATTTAACTAAAAACCTAAAAGAAGGATTCAAAAGAAACTTTCACATACAGATAGTGAAGGAGAGTTTTCAGATATACTCACGACTCAAGCATAACAGAGATCATAGGAGTGTTGATAGAGGGAATTAGACATTCACGATACAACCAAAGTTTACGAATTGCAAAATATTCAAGAGTATCAAGAATTGGAAAATAATCACACAGAAGAAAACTTGATCTCATGGACGAGTTTACAAGAGATAAGTCTCCTTTAGCTGCACAAACAACGAAATCATCATTGAAAGAGTCTAACCAATCTGATGACCAGGAGAAACAAACACAGGAGATCAAAGAAATTCACATACCTTATTTATTTTAAGTTGGAATTCAAAAGAGCATTCAAGACCACAAAAGTATGTATCTGAGGTTTCGAGCAACTTGAAGATGATAGGGTACATGCAACGCCGCTCACACTCCCTGCAAATTGGACGAGTTACACTATTATTGAGCACCACCTCGATCGGTTTTCCCCATTCTTTTATCGTGCTTCTTGGCATGAGCCCTGCATAACCTTCGAGCACACACATTGTATGCAAACAAGCCCGGTGATCTTTACACGTGTAGAACCAAAAATTCCTTGGATCAGACTCTTTCTCACAAATGTCACACCAGCATTTACCACTTTCCTTTTCACCACCATAACATAGCGAGAGCGGATGATCGTCAACTCTATGCTTTACCACTTTTGGTAAAGTGGCGCATTCGAAGCATAAGACAAATTCACAACCTTCTTCAATGCATGTGTGCATGTCCCATACCCTCTGTTTGCAACCATTACAGATTTCACCTTGGCCTCGTCGTAACATGTAATATAAGGGATGGTCGGGATGACTTGGATGGAGAAATGGCTCAGAAATTGAAATGCACCGAACATCTATTTTCCTGCCCAAATGCTGGTAAAAGAAACCATTAGACCATCTATGACAAGCATCACAAAAAAAGGCGTCCCCCTCGCTTCTTGTAACTAAAGTAAGGCGGTCGTTGTGTAGCGCATGCCATTTTTTTTTAGGAAGTTGAGCGCAGTTTTGGTGGAGAATGAAATCACAATCCAAACAGCCATAGAAGGATTTAAAACCAATGGGATGGCAGCATGCTCTGCACCTCTTGCTCTCCTCATACAAAACACCATTAACGTCAAGTCTAAGGTTATGCTCTTTGTGGCTGAAATGTTGTATTGTGTTGTCATTTATGACCTCATATGGCTCTATATCTTCTATTTTCTCAGGTACTCCTTCGAGTTCTTTCCCATTCCAAACATTCCATCTGGTAGCGCATTTCGAATGAACGGTATAGTTAGGACACCTTTGACACAAATAACCCCCATAAGTCCAATCCACCTTCTTGCGACAAACTCCACAAACAGAATTCACAACACCAAGAAGTGAACTGCGAGAAACACGGTGATCATGCCGATTGATGTTTATAACGCGTGGAAGCTTAAGACAGTCTTGATGGATCATGAAACCACACTGAACACAAATATAAGGGCTTTGATCTCCCTTCAGGCCGCAAGCGTTACAAGTAAAAGAATCGAGTCTTGGGAGAAGGGTGAGTTGGTGATCATGAGCTTTCAAATCCAGAAGAGATTGTGGTGGTGGGTTCAAAACACAACGCATATCTAAGGAGAAGTTACATGAAGAACAATGATAGAACAATCTACGATCAATCTCATTGCCACAAAGACGACATTTTCCATCAGAATAATCCGGTAATTGGCCCATGGAGAGTTTAAGAGGGTGCAAGGGGTGGTAAGAATGGTTTACCTCCGACGTGTGTTTTGCCTCTGATAGAAGGGTGAGCTTGTGTTGATGCGTCTCAGTAACTTTGATAACATCTGGTGGTGGGTACTTGAGACAATATAGATCAATGTTGAAGTCGCAAATCTCACAACGATAGAATAGATCCACGATTCTCTTTCCACAAATAGCGCATCTATTAGAATAACGTGGAGCACTTTGAAGCCAAAGAGGGTGAAGGGAGTGAGATGGGTGTTGTATAGATTCAAAGGATTCTCTTTTGCTACATTTCTTGTGGACGAAAACATCACATCTTTGGCAGTAGTAGCCATCAGTGATAGATTCAAAGCGTCCACAACAAGCACATAACCTCGTATCATTGCAAGGCAACATAAAATGCTTGTGGATCCATGGTAGTGACACTCTCTCACCAGCGTCTATTGTTGTATACTGATGAGAAAAAGAAGAGGAAGAAAAGTTAGATCAAATTTTCATAAAAGGTGTAAGGAGAGGTTTACCTCTAACGGGTGTTTGAGCGGATGCTGATGCCATACGCAATCCACATGGAAGGTTAAATCACATTCTTGACATTTGTAACCAAATTCACCCATACCAGTCTTGACACAATTTTTAGCATCACAGTCGAAGTAGATATGCGTCTTGCCAAGGGTGAGCTTGTGTTGATGCGTTTCGGAAACTTCTAACGGGTGATTGAACGGATGCCGTACGCAATCCACATGAAAGGTTAAATCACATTCATAACATTTGTAAGCAAATACATTCTTGCCACAATTTTTAGCATAACAGCGAAAGTAGATCCGCTCCTTGCCAAGGGTGAGCTTGTGTTGATGCGTTTCGGAAACGTCGATAACCTCCGGTGGTGGGTACTTGAGACAATTTAGATCAATGTTGAAGTCACAAATCTCACAACGATAGATCAATAGTCCTCTGCATCTTCCACATAAATTGCAATAATGTTGATCTCTTTGAAGCTGAAGTGTGTGATCGGAGTGAGACGGGTGTTGGATATATTCGGAGGATTCGCTACATTTCTTGTGGACGAAAAAGTCGCAACGCTCACAGTAGAAACCATCAGTGATAGCGTCAAAGCCTCCACAACAATCACCTTTCCCCAAATGATTCCAAGGCACCATCGGATGTTCGTGGATCAATGGTAATGACACTCTCTCAGATTCCATCGTCGAAGGAAGAAGAAGATAAGCAAAAGAAAAAGAAGAAGAAAAACTAAATGTGTATCCTCTCAACGATTAAAGGAAAAAGAAGATAAGCAAAGAAAGAAGAAGAAGAAGAAGAAGAAGAAGAAGAAGGTAATTAATATGATATCTACTAAAATGAATGGATGACATTTTTCTCAATTTCTCACCACTCAATAATTATTATCATAACTATACTACTAGTTGTAAAATATCTACTCCAATAAATGCATCACCTTTCGGAAGATATAAAAAAAAATCTGAAATGTACACAAACTAAAAAAGTAACACTTGTGAGAGTTTCAGATATATTCACCATTCAACCAAAGTTTTCAGGTTGTATATCGAACAAAGCAATCTCAAGTTGAATCCATCCACTTTTTTTACTCTTTCACATTTTCTCCTCAATCTAGAAACTAAAACATGAAGACTGAAATCAATAAAAGTAAAACCCGAAAAATGCCATAGACCTTAGATTACATAGAACTCGTCTCTAAACTATATTCCGAACAAATGGATACTTTAGAGTCTTTTTGTAATGCTTACAGTTTCTAGTAAGCCTGATAGAAGTGAAATTCCCGGTAATGCATCAATCCCACGCTGCGTCCATACGAACATATCAGTGATTTTGTGTATATATATAGCACACGTAAGAGAAGAATTAGAGAAATCAAGAATGGAAGTAGAAGGATTGAATGTTACCACGCGTTCTACTTTTGTTTTGTAGATAAATCCTCCACAGCAGAAAAGCGTAAATGCAACAAGGGATCTGATAAGAAGCAACACAATTAGTTAAGCTAATTCTCCAATTACAAAGCATTCGTGATTTTGATCAGAGATGTTCTTCATACACGCAGGAAAAAACTCCGCATATAGCCCATCCTTTCGCTGATCCTCCTTCACTACCTTGGTTATATGCTGAAACAACGTCAGAAACACAAATTTTAGGTATCAGAGAGAGACAGCGCGTGAATGATCAAGCCGAGTGTATAATAAGCTCACCGAAGAGTTTTGTGAGGAAAAACTGAACAGGATCATAACCATTCACCGGAATGGTGACATTGACTTCATATGGAGTTCGCCGAGATTTCTCACCTTTAAAGAGAAAAAGTTACAAAGTTTGTAAAAGCAAAAGATCAAAGGCACAATAAGAAAAGTTATTACAGTTCCAATCCAGTACTAAAGTTGAAGGCGATAAAGTTGTTGGATGATTCCCAGTCAAGGAAGAACCAGCGATCTTAACGTTAAGACCATTCTCCGGGAAAACCTTGATGATAGGCTTCCCTACCAATGTTGATAAAGAAGAAATTGCAGTCATATAGAGGGTAAGATGAGTTTGCTCGGTCTTGAAGCTGCGAAATCAGAACACTTTAGGTAGTACTAAATACACAACAACTAAAACACGACTAAACAGATTTCTTGATTCGATACCTAAATTCACAGTGAGGCTTCTCAAATCCAAATTGTGTCATCCCATTAATAAACCTGCAGGTTAAAAAAATCCAAAATTGAATCCCATTTTAAGTTTATGTACAAAGTGAGTTAAATACCAAAAAAGTGTGCTTTTTCTTATAATTTCCCAAGAGCGAGGATGCAAACCGACCGTGAATCATTTAAACACACGCGGGCCAGGTTTCTCACACGGAATGGCCAATTCAACAGTAACTCTGGACCAATGGGAAAGAGCATGAACATATATAGGCTGTAAGAAAACCGATTTTACCATGATTCATGAATAATCAGAGATAAAAGTAGCAAACAGACCTGCAAGTTGAATCTTGGGTAACATTACATATGCATCCAAGTCCACCTAAAATAGAAAAGAAAAAAAAAATGAAATTGAAAACTTAATAGCTTTTCTAGAATTGAGAAGCATTTCGAAGTTTCAACATTCGTAACAGAACAAAGCAAAAAGAAGGCAGAATCAGACACACCTTTACAGCGTTCATCAGCACAGTTCCCGCAAATAATATTGACCTGAACAGAACATAGCAACCATACTCAAACATAGGAACCACCAAAAACTTCCAACAATAAAATTCTTCGAGTAGATATATCTAACCTGTGCTGTACGTCCAAGTTTGTCGTAACTCTGCTCACAACTTGACAAGTCGCCATGACAAAGCTTTCATTTGATTCCTCAAGTTTCATGAAATGGTAATTACCGCTTGCCCTCTTGCTTCAACATCTTTGCAAAATCTAACCACCAAATCAAATTCCTACATCCACAAAAACAAACCTAAAGTACTTAAATGCAAAAAAGCAAACTCCTTTACTCTTCTTTACCATAACAGAAAGTAATAGAAAGAGGATACGAAATGGACAAGACGAGCGTAGCAGTTAAAAGAGATCAAAACACCAAGAGCGTAGCAGTTCGAATCGGGTACAGGTACAGATGCAACACCATAAACTCCAAACACAAAAGCTGCAATTTTTCCAAAAGAGATCAAAACTTTCGAAATGAGGGAGATTCAGGAAATGGGCAAAACTTTTACCAGAGATTAAGAGAAATTGAATGAAATTGGAGTCTCTTCTTGAAAGGTACTTCAGTATCTTCATAGTTGAGTAATTACACCGGAAACTTGATCTTCGTCGTCTCAATTCCGATCAACCATCGACAGCAGATTCCGATTTGCGACGGATAAATCTCTCTCTACATAGCTCAAAAGGACATCTAAATCAACCCATCCGGTATAAATCGAACCGAAATATCCAAACCGGACGTGTCCCGAATTGACTTTAGTAAAATATTTGGTTAATATAAAGAAAACAAAATTACTATCTTCTACGGGTTCAAATGTAAGCTGTTGAAATTTTGGACTTCTTCTAATATATGTTTACTAGATTTTGATCCATGCAAAGTGTGAAATATAAATTCCAGTTTATTGTATTGTAAAAATATATTATTGTGAATCATACATACAAAAAAAAATTAGGTAAATAATTATGTTCACTAAAAAAGTTATTCGATTGGTTTTCGAATCTTGAATGTCTTAATATGATAAGTCTTGCGTTTTAAGTATATACAAAAAATAATAATAAAAATATGATTGCAATAACATAACAAAAAAAATGAAGCATTATCTTATAATGTATGATAAAAAATGTAATCGAGTGATTTACATCTTAAATTTATAAAATAATGTTTTTTTATTAATTCTATAAAATGTTTTTAAACCCAAATTATTACTGATCAAATTACTATTAATTGAACCGGTTTGAGTTTCCGGGTATGGTATGAATTTGGTAAGTATATATATTTTTGTCATTTATACCCCATATATATTAAAAATATGGAAAATATGTTGAGATTTCCACCATGCCTACTTAGAATGTTTTGATTGGTTGAATTAATTAATGTGTTTCCTAAAATCCTCTTTGAATTAGACTTAAGATTTTTAACTTTTAGTGTCTCTTCAATTAATATAAATATACAATCTACAATAAGAAGTTGAAATATTAGTATATTATTTACCAATGATTTATCCATTATTTTGATGCAAATAAGATAATATAAATTATACAATTACTTACCCAAACCATCTTTGTGGACTTCACCATTTTCATCAATTTCACCAAAATCTTGTTTGATCATAGAATGAGTGACCCTAAGATCATTTGACTTGTTCATAGTTGGTGATGTGTGGTATTGTGTAAAGTAGGTTTTATATATAGAGAGAAATTAGTGATGGTAGTGTTAACCCTAGATTTGCAATAAGTGTATGAAAATTTTAGAATTAGTATTATAATTAATTTGGCGCAGAAAAAATTTAAAAATTTAAGGAAAGTTATTTTTGCCTTATATGATATTATATGGTATTAAAGCCACCGAATTAAACCAAATTTTAGGAAAGTTAACTATATGACTTTTTTAGTTGAATTGTATTCAAGCCACCGAATTATTAATTTTAGGAAAGTTAATTATTAGATTATATTATTTGAATTTTTAATAGAATACTAATTATCCCTTAAAACGTGACACTTAGGATTTTAAACTTTTAGTGTCTCTTCAATTAATATATATAGGATGGTGCACTTAATCCCATAATTAATGTTCCCTCTACGGATCAAATATTGTGGAGAAAATTTCGTATTATGAACCACAAATCTTCTCCTCAATCTGCTCTTTTCGATATTTCCCAAGATCTATTGGGATCAGGTAACATTTCATTCCTATTTATATGCCTTCGTTTTCTTGATCCCTAAATATGATTACTATTTTTTCTTTATTAATCACTTGAAGAATGGTCGTGGTTTTGTAGGGTTGGTCCAAAAGTTGAATTATTCATCTATTTTCTTAACAATGAATACGACAAATTTTGTGGAAATGTTTTTTTTTTTTTTTTTTGCTAAACATGTTAATATCATATATTGAAGTTTAGTTACAAAAGCAACCAAATTACAATGCGTCCCTTGGCAAAAAATAAGTAAAAAACAAGGGATGCATAAAGAGATTTTACATTTTGGAAAGAAAAAGTGAGAAGGTTAAACCATCCAGAATTGCATTAGATTACTAAAACGGCGACGGATGAAGCGTCTTGCGTTGATGATGTTCTTGATGTCTTGATCAATGAGCTTGAAGATTGTTGGCGGAGGAATGGAAGTTGCATTGAAGAGCACGTTGTTCCTTTGCTTCCAGACGTTGTAGACGGTTGCTTGAGCGACTAGAGAGCGAAGAAGGGACGGAGCACCATGCAGAGAAGATCGTGTCCAAGACAGAAGCTCTGCCCAAGATCGCAACATATGTTGAGATGGACTTAGCCTCTGAAAAACCACTTTCCAGATTTCCAAAGTATAATCACAAGACAAAAGAAGATGGTCTCTTGATTCATCCTCTACAGAACAAAGGCAACACGCTTTTGGTACGTTCATACCCCAAGAGGCTAGCCTAACCCTCGTTGGCAATCTGTTCATATTTGCAATCCACATGTTGAAAGCATGCTTAGGGACATAGCCCTTAAACCAGACACAGCTGAACCAATCCTTTTTATCTTCTCTCGGTCTCAATATCTCCCATGTCTTGGCAGCCGAGAAAGTATCATAGTGAATATCATTGATCACCCAGAAGAAAGAATCCGACTCAGAGCATAGGGAAGGGGTAGGCACAGTGGTGAGAAAAGTGTGCAGTTGCAATTGTCGGTCAGACCTTGGAGAGGGAAGTCTCCAGCCTACATTAGAACAAGCCTCAACCACCTTTGCCTGGCTTGGAATTCTCATATTTCTCGGTCCATCTTCTCCAATGAAAGATATAAGAGGTCCCAAAGGAGTCCATGAATCAAACCAGAACTTAGTGTTTTGACCATTACCTACAACCGCCTTGATGAACCTGGCCGCAATTGGTCTCAGGGCCAACAGAGCATTCCAAGTCCAGGAGAATGAAGTGTTAGGCTCTAAAGACCAGAAACTCTGTCTCCTCATATGATGGTGGTGATGCCACTTGGCCCAAAGCGATTTGTTTTCCTTGAAAAGGAGCCAAGTGAACCGAAGACATAAGGTTATATTCCAAGAGTTGAAACATCGCAGCCCTAAACCTCCTTCCTCTTTAGGCAAACACACTATTTTCCAAGCCACTTTTGCGCCTTTTCCTGATTCAATATTCCCTGACAAAAGGAATCTTGCACATAGAGCTTCAATTTTCCTAATGCAGCCTTTAGGCAACATAAAAGTTGATATCCAAAAGTTGACAGTCCCAGAGATGACGGAGGCTAGAAGCTGAACTCTTCCAGCAAAAGAAAGAGATTTGACCGCCCAAGCTCTGAATCTATTAGCCAGCTTCTCGAGAAGAGGTTTGATGTCTGAAGTTTTAAACCCAAATAGTATCCGCAAGTGCACAGACAAAAGCAGTAGTATTTTAGGTATCGAATCCTCAGGGACCAAAGTTACTCTATGAAAATATGGATTTATGTTTAAAGCTAAGATAAAATGGGGATCGGTTTGATTCAAAATAATGAAAGGAATAGCAATTAAAAATGTTGTAAATTCAATAAGAGAAAAGCACTAGATTAGAGTCATTCGCTGGTGACTTCGGATTAAGGACTGAGCAATCTATTCAGGATTCAATTTAGCGCAATCTAGAACTCGAACATGAATGTAATATTGCGTCACTGTCGTGATGCATCAATATCTCTATCTAACATCCTAAATGCATAAACTGTCGTTCGAATTCAGAGATGAAGATAAGCATTAACAATTTGGTTCGATTTGTTCACAATTGATGGTAACAATCAACTGTCGTTGGTTACACACCGATTGCTCATCAACGGTTTATCTAGAAACCTAGAGCACTTTCATGAATAAGTTAATCCTAAGATCATAGACTAGGTGATCAAATTAGCCTAAGCAGTATGAATCCCTATTGATGAAGACAAAATGATATCAATTCCTATTTGGCTCAGTCACAATCATCCTAATTCAACATTGAAATTCCCTAACCTAGCTATGAGATTACTCGACCATGGAGAATAAAAACGCAGCAAAACAATCAAGAGAATTCATCACGATATAAAAGAGATTAGGGTTTAAGAATTCTTCTCAATAGATGTTGTGGAATGATTCTCCAAAGGTTACAAGCAATCCAAAAGCAAAGTAGAACAATCGAAAAGAGTCTCCCAGAACTTAGAACAAACGTGGCTGGGTTTTAGAAATGTTTTAGAATGTTTCTGGATGTTTTTGTCAGAGGCGGCTCTGACTTATTTATACTAAAAATCAGGTTAAAATCGGATCTGGGCAGGGGACCGGTCGGTCTGGTTTTGGGACCGGTCGGTCCTGTTTCCAGAGAGCTTGGCGTTCGCGTCTTCAAGTGAGGACCGGTCGGTCTGGTTTTGGGACCGGTCGGTCCTGTTTCCAGCAGGTCCAGTCTTCGAGTGAGCATGTGCTCACTCCAAACCGAGCAGGTGCTCGGTTATGAAAAATGCCATCTTTTCTCCAGATTCGTCCCTTTTGCTCCAATGACCCTCACAGACTCTAATCCATGCTTGAGACCCTCTTAGAACCTGAAAAGACACAAAATAAACTAGAAAGAACCAAAAAGACTAAAGAAATGATAAATAAAAGTGACCAAAATACTAATATATCAAGGTTCATATTCCGCTATTCGCAGCTTTCTTGACATTATGGGCAGACCTAAATATCTTATGGGGAGTGAACCAACAGTGAAACCATAGCTAGATAAAGCTGTAGATTCATTTCGGTTCAGACCAGCATGGAATAGCTGAGTTTTATCTTTATTCATTCTCAAACCTGACCAAGAAGAGAAGTCGTCAAGGGCTTCATTTATGCCATGGAGAGAGGCAGAGCCTCCATCAAAAAATATCATAACATCGTCGGCGAACATAAGATGGGTGATGTTCAAATCTGCCGTTCCAGGATGATATCTAATATATCCAGCATCGAATCTCGATTGAAGGAGGCTTGAAAATACTTCCATGGCTAGTACAAACAGATAAGGAGACAGCGGGTCTCCTTGTCTTAGGCCTTGAGTACTGCTGAAAAACCCACTGGATGAGCCATTGATCATTATAGAAAAGGAAGGAGTTGTAATGCACTCAACAATCCACCTCACAAATCTCCCTGGGAAACCTAAAGCGTGTAGTGCAGACAGAATAAAATCCCATCTCAACGAGTCAAAAGCTTTCCTTAAATCAACTTTTAACATAGCTCTCGGATCGATGTTTCTTTTATTATATCCATGGACAATTTCGGTGGCCAGCAATACGTTTTCTCCTAGTAGTCTACCCGGGATAAAAGCAGACTGAGCTTGAGAGATTACCTCTGAGAGTATGGTTTTAAGTCTAGAGGCAAGAAGCTTCGCTATCACCTTATAAACCGTGTTGAGGCATGATATTGGTCTGAAATGCGTTGTTGAGGACGCATTTGGAATCTTAGGAATGAGCACCAAGTTGGTTGCATTCAGCTGCTTGAGCAAGCACCCAGAAGCAAAAAATTCTTCTACCGCTTCAGTGACTTCAGCTCCAACTACACTCCAAGAGGCATTGAAAAACTCCGCAGAGTATCCATCAGGCCCAGCTGTTTTATTCCTTGGAAGAGAGGAGAAAGCATCTCTTATTTCGGCTTTGGAGAAGGGTTTTTCCAGCATCACTCTATTCGTTTCAGAGCACCTATAAGGTAGAAGCAATTCCATGTCCTCTTGGATAAACATCTGAGGCTCTTGATCAGAAGCCAGGAGATTAGTGAAATAATTGACACAGAGATCAGCAATAC
Source organism: Draba incana (assembly GCA_963576765.1). Classification (NCBI taxonomy): domain Eukaryota; kingdom Viridiplantae; phylum Streptophyta; class Magnoliopsida; order Brassicales; family Brassicaceae; genus Draba; species Draba incana. Next base: position 33,537,610 of record OY755210.1, on the reverse strand, counting down.
CGTTTTGAGACTCCACTCTCTGGCCATTATTCGCTAGCAGAAAGTGAATATGATTTATTGATTTCCTGGTAGCCATCATCCTATGAAAATAAGCTGTTCCTTGGTCTCCTTCCATGTGCCAGTTTACTCGAGATCTTTGGAGGAAGAAAGATTCCTCCACTTTAGATAACAGCCGCCATTTTGTCTCTCCTTCAAGCTCCAGAGCTGCATTAGTTTGAGAGGGATTGTCCAGCGTACGTTTCTGCAGTTCCAGCAATACTGCATGAGATTCACTCACTCTTTTCTCCAAATTAGAGTAGTTATCCTTGCTAAATTCTCTGATAACCTTCTTCAAGAATTTAAGCTTTTTTGCAACTCTGTACATCGCTGAGCCAGTAACATTAGTTGAGAACCAGTGATGACATACCAGGGGCAAGAAGTTATTGTTCTTCAGCAGGAAATTGTAGAATTTGAACTGTTTCTTCACTCTCAAAGAAGGCAGACCTAAGACCACAGCGCATGAAGCATGATCTGAGAAGTCTGGCTCGTCGAAAGAAGCATAGGCAGAAGGGAATTGAGAATACCAGACATCATTCACCAAAACTCTATCGAGTTTCTTGGCCACCGGTCTTATTGCACATTTGTTCCACCAAGTGAATGTAGTGCCCCTGAAAGTTAGATCTTCCAGCTCTGAAATTCTAAGGCATTCTCTGAAAGCTCTCATACCTGTGTTGACGTTATAAGATTGAGGATTTGAATGTTCATCAGGATGTATAATTTGGTTGAAATCGCCTAGAACAATCCAAGAACTCAAATTCAGATGATGAGAACTAGTAACTTCTGTAATCTCTTCCCAAAGCTCCTTCCTAATCTCAGCATCATTGGCAGCATAAACAATAGACACAACTATCCAAGTGTCTGTGTCAGGAAGCAAAACCTGACAAGTAATCATTTGCAAAGATTTCTGGATGATGTTAACCTTCACACTAGGGTGCCACATGATCCATATCTTTCCCAAAATAGAGAACTCATAATTCTCTTCTATCGACCAACCCGGGAGAAGCTCAGACATGAACTTCTTGCATTTTATAAGCTTTACATGGGTCTCTATTAGACCTCCAAAAATTGGCATATTTTGCCTATACCATTTCTTAAAACCGCTGCGGTGGCTCCGTATATTAAATCCCCGCATGTTCCAACAAAAAATTTCCTTACACATATTTAAGATGAGATGGGGCCCTTGCCCCTAGATATCTTCTTATTCCTCTTATAGGATACTAGAGTATAGCCTTGATGATCCGAACTTTCATCAGAGATATAATCTTTATCTTCAGAGATAGTGTCGGAGGAATCCTCTTCAACTTCGGATACCTTAGCAGGACTCACAGGGGCTGACTTCTGGTCTTTCTGTTTGACTCTCCAGCCACTGTGTTGGCCTTTATCTGACACAATTCCTTTGCCAAGTTTTGAAGTTCCCGGGATGACCACTGAAACTGAGACATTTTCTTTGGCTACTTCTTTTCCTTTGACTTCCAATGAACGTGATCTAGCTCTGCTCCTCCTAGAGTCCCTTGAATTCTTGAGAACGGAATGATTTTTTGGGCAGAGAGAGGAGACATGAGCCTTTGAATTGCAATTTGAGCACTGCACAGGAGCCAACTTACAACGCTTGAGATTGTGTCCAACAGCTTTGCAGTGTCCGCAGATAGGCGGCATCCAAGGGCTAGATACTAGGACCCTAGCAATGGCTCCAGACTCGAATTCCACATTTACTGCCTCTGGAAGCGGCTTCCTCGGGTCAATTATTGTGAAAACCTTTGCAACTTCTAGATTCGTCTTGTTTGCCGTAGAAGGGTGAAGATATTTTGGGTCTCCAACAAGGCCCGCAATGTGCTCCAGACCCTCCTCGTTAAAGAACTGGAGAGGAACATTACGAAGTTCCAGCCATATCGGAGCTGAGGTTAATTCAGGTTTTATCGGTTCCATTCCCGGTTCCCATTTTGCAACAAACATCGTCTGTCCTTCGATGTTCCATAATCGTTGATTGAGTACACGGTTCCTTGTGGCGTTATTGGGAATCCTGAACAAAAATGCGTGTCCCTCCATCTTCGATACAGTAATATCCCTAAACATTTTGTGGAAATGTTTAACACCGCTTTACATTAGGTTATAATGATTATCAATGCTCTTTCAGCTGTATCAGGTAGGGTTTAGTGAAGTATTTTGTCTATCAAGTTTTTGGAGCTATGGAGAGATTAATAAAAAATAAAAAATTGTTTTTCTTTCCAGGGCATTATTTTGTGGAAGTGTGTTGTGTTTTACAGTTATCTACCTTCTTACTCGATAGAGTCATATATCATGGAAGATATGTTTCTGCTTTCTTTACTTTGTTCTTGCTATAAGTGATGGATCTGTTGCCATTTCTTGTTTAAGCACTTACCATTTATACCTAAACTAAATGTTTCCCTCGAATAAAGGTGTAAGTGAACTTAGAAACTGGGCCCATTTGCGAGAAGCCCAGTTGAATGAACCAGAATTAAAATCGAACCAGAATTAAAATCGAACCAGATGAGATTTGAAAGTTAACCAACCAGAATTAGAAATCGAACCAGTTTCCTTACCACGAACACCGTACCAATCGAAGTTACTGAAGCAGATGAGATTTTTCGATTGGCCAAATTCCCATTCTTGAAAAACCCTAAGAAGAGCTAAACCCTAAAAGATCTAGCTTGTCGGATCAAATCTAAAACACACAAGAACACATAAGAGATCTTGATATCTGGTTCAGACACAACACAAACAGACATGTCGGAAAATCAGTACAAAGACCACCAATGAAGAATTTTTCAATCTCTTGAGCATGAAAAGCCAAATTAAGAAACTGATACTTGAAGATTCCTTCTGAGAATCTATTCACCAAGGTACTGGATCTCCCCTCTATTCTTTACCAGAATGTATATGATTCCATTTTGATTAGGTAGTGAACTTATAGTCATTTGGTTTGAGAGACTTACTTGAAAAAGCGGTATGTGGCTAGATCTATATGTTTGTGTACGCTGCGAGTATGTATGAGCATAAATTAAAGAAGACATAGAGTTTTTTCACGAGGTTCGTTTCCTACATCCCCGGGACCAAGTCCAGAATAAATCCACTAGATGAGGCCGCAACCTACAATTGCTATATGGCATACCACCACTCTTTTCTACATGGACACCATCAACAGATCTACAAATCATGTATGATGGGACGACGCCACACACATGTGTGCATCTTACAATAGAACCCTAGGCGCGTGAGTTTTTCTGTCACCGCCTCGGCCTATTTTATAACAATACCAAAACCCTAAGCTTCTCACGTGATCTTCAAGGCCTCACATGATGTTGGGCTTCACCTCTCTTGTAATTGGGCTTTCTAATTCGAGCAGAACCCAAACTCACTTTTTCCGCGTGTTGGAACAGATGTCTTGTTTTTCCAGCAGCTCATATCTTATGCTTTAGATCTTATTTTGTTGCTTCAAAAACCTCTCTTTCATTACTTGTATGTTCTCTTATGTGAATTCTTGTATCTATAAAAAATGTTTTAATTTTTTTTCTTCTTCTTTGATTTGTATATGAATTTGTTGCATGTTACACCATGGATTTGACCCAAGGCAAAATCCCACTCACAGCCCATCAAGCAGGAAAGCCCAACTCATTATTTTGTTAACTATGCTTGGTTACTTTAAATCTTAGTATAGTTACTTTATGCTCATTAAGGGTTACTTTATGAACATATGGTTAAAATGTAACTATATGTATCAAAAGCCCTAATCTCAATGTATAGTTGTACCATCATTTGTGTACAACTAGGTTGAAATACACTACACCTTTTTTTGCCAAGTACACATTATTCTCCCGAGCATACTCATTCTCTCAAGAACACAGCTTTCCCACTCGATTACTGTTCACCCGAGCATACCCTTTTATTCTCATCAAAGTTTTCCTTTCCATTTATCAAAGAATCCCCGAACCTATTACAAATTTAGTGTCGATCTCAATCTGAGCATCAACATTTGGCGCACCAGGTAGGGGGTCTTTCTTTCATTTAATCTCCCACGTCAACAAGAGGATATCTTTTTACGCAAAAATGGATCTTAACAAGGAGGCTAGCATGAGAACACACTCCTCGGGAATAAGTGCTCAGGGTGTTAACACTCCGGTGGCCCAGCGAGCAACTCTTTTTCCCGAGCAGAGAAATCCTGACACTACGAACACGCGGAAGCCCAGAGGAGTCCAAATGATCATGGGAGGATTCGACTCAACTCATAGTTCGGTCAGATCCCTCAAGAAGCACGAGAAGAGAGCGAGAGCCAGCCAGAGCCACTTCGCGAGAAGCAAGATAGATATGCCGATCATCTTCAGCGAGGAAGATACCGAGCACCTCGTCTTGCCCCACAACGACCCACTCGTAGTCACGCTAAAAATCGATGATTGTGAAGTGAGCAGAATCCTAGTCGACACTGGGAGTTCCGTCAACCTAATCTTCAAGGAAACCCTGGAAAAAATGGGGATCCCAGTCGATCGGATCAAGCCAGGCTGTCAGCCCTTGACAAGCTTCGACGGTGTAACCACCATGGCAGTCGGATCGATCAAGCTAACAGTGTATTCGGGCGATACCTCCCGAGACGCGAAGTTCATGGTTGTAGATACACCAGTTGTATACAACGCGATCGTAGGGACCCCTTGGTTATTCTCTCTCTGAGCGATAACCTCAGTCTACCACAAATACGTTAAATTCCCGACCTCAACAAGAGTTTTCACTATCCGAGGAAGCCAAAAGATGGCCCTTACGTGTTTCATCGCCGAGAAGCATTTACGAATGTCTAGTTTCCACGTCAATCCCATCGACGAAGCCAACTCCCCCGAGCCCAAGCAGGAGTCTACTACCCAAGTGTGCATCGACTAATCACATCCTGCTCGCAGGATAAGCATTGGATCTGAGCTCGATGCACCCATTCGGGCCGAGCTGATTAGCTTCCTGACCAAGAACGCCAACACTTTCGCCTGGACGATTGACGATATGAAGGGCATCAGCCCAGGTGTCACAAGCCACGAACTCAATGTCGACCCGACATACAAGCCAATCAAACAAAAGCGAAGGAAGCTCGGACCCAAGCGGGCCAAGGCCGTAAACGATGAGGTAGCTAAACTCCTAGAAGCTGGGTCCATAACAGAAGTTCAATATCTCGAATGGCTGGCCAATCCGGTCGTCGTCAAGAAGAAGAATGGCAAGTGGAGAGTTTGCGTAGACTTCACTGATCTAAACAAGGGATGCCCCAAAGACAGCTTCCCGCTCCCCCACATCGATCGAGTAGTCGAGGCCACAGCAGGCAACGAGCTGCTCTCGTTCATGGACGCATCACTGATCGAGGGACGTATTGCTACCGAGTCATGCCCTTCGGCCTAAAGAACGCGGGAGCGACCTACCAGCGTTTGGTCAACAAAATGTTCGCTGATCAACTGGGCGACACCATGGAGGTCTATATCGATGATATGCTGGTGAAGTCCTCAAAGGCAACCGACCACGTCGCCCATCTCGAAGATTGCTTCAAAATACTAAACCTCTACGGAATGAAGCTGAACCCGGCAAAATGCACATTCGGGGTCACCTCCGGAGAGTTCCTCGGTTACATTGTAACCAAGCGAGGAATCGAGGCAAACCCCAAGCAGATTTCGGCCATCAAGGACCTCCCTTCCCCGAGGAACAAAAGGGAAGTCCAACGCTTAACTGGTCGGATCGCCGCATTAAACCGGTTCATCTCTCGCTCGACCGATCGAAGTTTACCTTTCTATCAACTCTTGCGAGGAAACAAGGAGTTCATCTGGGACGACGCCTGCGAAAAAGCGTTCAAAGACTTGAAGTCGTACCTGACAATGCCCCCAGTCTTGGCCAAGCCCGAGCCAGGAGAAACCATGTACCTATACGTATCAGTAACGGACGCGGCCGTCAGTGGGGTTCTTGTCCGAGAGGATCGGGGAGACCAAAAACCTATTTTCTATGTCAGCAAATCCCTTGACGGCGCCGAATCACGATACCCCTTCTTGGAAAAGTTGGCTCTCGCCGTGATCATGTCCGCTCGGAAACTACGCCCGTATTTCCAGTCCCATACCATCGCAGTCATGTCTTCCCAACCGCTCCGCACCATTCTGCACAGTCTGAGCCAGTCCGGACGTATGGCAAAATGGGCAATTGAACTCAGCGAGTACGACATCGAATTCAGGAACCGGACCAGCACCAAGTCGTAAGTCCTGGCTGATTTTATCACCGAGTTGCCCCCCGATAAGGATATGTCCGAGCCGCGTAAAGCCGAGTGGACCCTCTATATCGACGGCTCCGTATTGCAACAAGGCGCGGGAATAGGAATCCGCCTTATCTCTCCCACCGGAGAAGTTCTCGAACAATCATTCCGACTGGATTTCCTTGCCACTAACAATGAAGCCGAGTGGGAAGCCCTCATCGCTGGGATACGACTAGCCAAAACAGTTGGAGCACGAAGAATCCACGCCTACATCGACTCCCAGCTTGTAACGAACCAGCTCAATGGCGATTACGACACAAAGAGCGGGCGGATGGAGGCATACAGGAAATTAACCGAGGATCTGATCCTCTGGAACTAGGACAGCTTCCGAATTACTCAGATCCCCCGAGCGGAAAACGCCGACGCCGATGCACTCGCCACACTCGCCTCAAGCTCAAGGTTCGAAACGAGCCGCACCATCCCAATGGAAATCATCTCGGATCCTAGCATATCCCTACCGAAAGGTAACAGCAGGGTTATGGTCATCGCCGACGATGATAACGAAGGACTTCAGCCCCCGGAAGGTACCTCGCCCACGGTTTTGAAACCTGCTCCCGACTGGAGAAAAGAGATCATCGCGTACATCGAACAAGGCGAGGCACCTACCAACAAATGGGCTGCCCGCAGGCTTCGAACCAAAGCAGCTCATTATGTACTGATCGAAAGCAAACTATACCGATGGAGTGCAGCCGGAGCACTGTTAAGCTGCATCGCCAACGAGGAAATCGAAGCCGTGATAGCTGAATCCCACGAAGGGGGAGGTGGAAACCACTTGGGCTCTCGCACGCTCGCCTTAAAAATAAAAAAGTTGGGCTACTTCTGGCCCACCATGCTCAAAGACTGTGCCGACCATGTCCGCTGTTGCGAGAAGTGCCAACGCCATGGGCCAATGATCAAGTCGCCAACTGAGCCGCTTACAACCGCCACCATGGCTTACCCGTTTATGCGCTAGGCAATCGACACCATCGGCCCTATTCCTATATCGAGACAGAAGCGGTTCGTCATCGTGATAACCGATTATTTCACGAAGTGGGTCAAAGCCAAAGCATACGCGATGATCCGAGCAAACGATGTTCTAAACTTCGTCTGGAAGTTCCTTATATGCCGGCACGGACTCCCATACGAGATCATCGCAGACAACAGATTTCAATTCATCTCTAAGGTATTCGAAGACTTTTGCTCCAAATGGGCTATCCGTTTCAACAAATCCACGCCAAGAAACCCGCAGGGAAATGGACAGGCCGAGGCCACGAACAAGGCCATCATATCCAAGCTCAAAAAGCGCCTCGACGATAAGAAGGGACTTTGGGCGGACGAACTCGACGGAGTCTTATGGTCGCTTCGAACAACTCCCAGGGAATCAACAAAAAGGACACCTTTCTCACTTGCCTACGGACTAGAGGCAATGGCCTTAGCCGAAGCCTGCGTACATACCTTACGTCGGGAAGTCATGCCTGTTAACCCCGACCATAATGACCAAATGCTCCTCGACAATTTGGATTACGTCGAGGAGGAACGCGACGCTGCACTCCTCCGAATCCAAAACTACCAACAACTGGCGGCCCGGTACTACAACAAGCGGGTCCGAAGCCGGAGCTTTGCCATAGGTGATCTCGTATTACGAAAAGTATACGAGAACTCAAAGGAGAAAAATGCTGGAAAGCTCGGAGCCAATTGGGAGGGTCCGTATCAGGTCCACGACATCATCCGTCCAGGCGTATATCAACTAATGACGATGAGCGGAGAAGCCCTCGAGCGATCCTGGAATGCAACGACGCTCAAACGCTACGACCGTTTCAGCATGATCCGAGCCTACCCGATACATCGATACATCGATACATCGATTAATGAACCAGCCCGACCCGGCAAGCCTCGGGTTCACTCGATACATCGCCTAAAAAAAAAAAAAAAAAAACTAAGCATCGTATGCTTCTACTCGTTTCCGAACGACTCTCTCATCTCCGGATGACTTATCTAGCTTTTACTTGTCATATGAACTACGTCTGGCTTGATCCCTATTTAACGGAAACGTAGGCAGCTTCCTCGGAAGTCCAGCTATAATCAATAAATATTTTATTAGCTCCAAGCTCATTAACCACCGATCCGTTCGCACTCTAAAAAGCTCCGAGCTTGTTTACCACCGATCCGTTCGCACTCTAAAAAGCTCTGAGCTCATTTACCACCGATCCGTTCGCAGTCTAAAAAGCTCTGAGCTCATTTACATCGATACTCTGGCCAAGTACTCGATCAATAGGTCATACTCGGGAGGCCCACCATAGCTAAACCCGAGTAGGATCAAAACACGCGTCTCTCATAGATGCAGTAGCGAAATAATCTACAATCCGAACTCGAGAAGTCCACCACAACTTTACCGAGTAGGATAAAAGCCGGGCCAGTCCCGCATGAGTCTCTAAGAACGTGTAAGAACTTTAAGCCGAACACTTCTCGCACGCTTAACCACGAGACGGACTCTAGTCGTAAGCCGGGTTCCGACCCGCAAACGACTCGATCCGACCACTCCATCGCGCGAGCCCGGTCAGATCAAAATCGAAAGTAACCTAGGGACCAGCTCGCTGGACGCACAAATCAATGCCTAAGCTTTAAAACTTAGTCGCATCAAAGACATGAGAATGCTTAAGCTAAAAAACTTAATCGCATAAAAGACTAAAATTTCATTAAAACCTAGAGGATCCGCTCCCCGGGCAAAACAAAAGTCACAAGTACATCAAATACGCCACATACGGCTAAACCTTAAAGAACAAGACAACATTCAACAAGCTAAAGAACAAGACAACATTCAACGAGACAAGAAAGAGAGACATTTAAAGGTCCGCCTGGAAGAAGACGGCCTCGCTGTGTTGACACTTGGTGCAACGGACAGCCTTGGTACGTCCCGAGTAAGACCCGCGACCTGGCCTGAAAGATCATTCCCGTCCGTTGCGGCTCGTTGCTCGTAGGAGAAGCTTTAATGATCTGAAGGATCATTCCCGACCTCTTCGCCAGCATCCTCGGACGAGTCAGACCGACAGCTATCGAAGGCTTCAACTGTCCAAGCTTCTTTGATCCCATACTCCTCAGATCCGAGCGGAGAAAGGGGGCAGTCATCTTCGAAGCTACTCGGGAGGATACAGGGTCTTCGATCAGGAAAGTCCATCATCTCTTTCCTCTCGATCTCCCTTACGAGTCCGTCATATTTGGCCTGAACTCGGGCCTTGTCCTCCGGAAAAATCACCACTCCGACAGCCGCCCTCAGATCCATGTCGTCGAGTTGGGTTTTAACTTGGCTATCCCGGCTAACAAGACTGTCATAGTCCCTCTGCTCAAGACAGTGCTCTCGGGCCCTTGTAAGCGACGCCTGCGCCAAGCCAACAAGCCTGGTGTGAGTCTGTTCAACGGCAGACCTTGCACACGCGCATCCATAATTCCGCCTGGATGCACGCTGACGAGACATCTGGGACCGAACGTGATCGACCAGCTCGGAGTTAGCATGCTCGACAGTCCTAAGGTGTGTCTTGAGGTCTTCGTATTTTTTCTCGGCTAGACCCCTCAAGTCAACCTCTAGTCCAACCATACGGTCGAGCTCCCTCACCGCGGCGTCCCGCTCTGCGGTGTACCTCCTCAGCCTCTCCAGCTCGGCCGAAGGGCCGCCTCGCGCCTTAAGGGACTCATTTTCCCTCGTCAGAAAAGCCATGTCCTTCTTCAAGGATATGTTCTCCCTCACGAGTTGTTCGATCCAGCTCGGAGGGTCATCTCCCACCGTCTCTGGCTCCCGGCCAGCCAACACTAGGGGCCGGGTCGACGAGTCACCAGCCACCCGAGCGACCGGGGCGCTCTCGTCCCTCGACCGTTTCCTCAAAACAGTCCCGGTCATTCCCGGTGACCCAACAGCGGGCCCATCGGAGGTGTTGCCCCCGCGATCAGGGTTTGAAGATCCGCCCGGCTCGCCAGATGATGCCACGATCCGACTGAAATGGCTAAGCCGGAGAGGTGAGGGTTGGTCGAGCGTGACCGAAACCACCCTCTTTCCACGGGCACGAGAGTCCGCGCTTTCAGAATGGTGCCTTGCCTCTCCAATATGCGGCTGTGACACGCCAGCATCGCCGCGCGGTTCACCGGAACCATGGGCAGGGCCGGCCGCATGAGAAGAAGTAACCAGGATACCCAACAGATCCATGTTGACTCTTTCGAACCAACACGGCGTCTTCGGAACTGGAAGAAGAATCGCTCGAAGACATGAACTTAAGGAGGTATAAAGCGATCAAGGAAGGAGCAAAGAGAGAAGAGAAAAGTAGGGAGAATACCGAAATTCCTTCTTGAGTCAGAAAGACCGAAAGTGCTGAGGATGTGAAGAAGTAACGCATCACTATATCTAGAGATATCGACGGGGGACGTGAAGCGGCGCATTTAATGGAGAGCAGAGTCAAAGGGGGGCTGCATGTCGAAGAGTTAAAGTCAGGGGCATTGGAACTCTAAAATCTCTCGGTACCCGCATGAAGTATAGTCAACATCAGGGTGGGAATCGAGGAGACACTCCCTTACGTAGCACCAGTCGCGCTCACGCGCCGGTACAAACTCACACGCCCAGACGACTCGGTCCCGGCGATAAAACCCCTGTGTAGAAGGACAAGCCGGATCTTCTCGCTCTCCTGCCTGCTCGCCTATTCCCGACAGACTCAGCAAACTCGCATCCCGAGTGATTCGTCCCCTCATCATGATGCTTGGTACTCTTTTCCTTTAGTAGTGGTTTTATCCCAAAGGGTTTTCCCTATTAAGGTTTTTAACGAGGCCATCATCTGGATTCTCCGAGTTCGCACTTCATCTCTTCAAGACCGATCTTCCTGCTTTCTTGCCTGCTCGCCTTTCCCGACAAACTCGGCAAGCTCGATTTGCCGACTTGGGGGGGGGGGGGGGGGCTACTGTTACACCATGGATTTGGCCCAAGGCAAAATCCCACTCACAGCCCATCAAGCAGGAAAGCCCAACTCATTATTTTGTTAACTATGCTTGGTTACTTTAAATCTTAGTATAGTTACTTTATGCTCATTAAGGGTTACTTTATGAACATATGGTTAAAATGTAACCATATGTATCAAAAGCCCTAATCTCAATGTACTATATATAGTTGTACCATCATTTGTGTACAACTAGGTTGAAATACACTACACCTTTTTTCCCAAGTAAACATTATTCTCCCGAGCATACTCATTCTCTCAAGAACACAGCTTTCCCACTCGATTACTGTTCACCCGAGCATACCCTTTTATTCTCATCAAAGTTTTCCTTTCCATTTATCAAAGAATTCCCGAACCTATTACAAATTTAGTGTCGATCTCAATCTGAGCATCAACATTGCAGAGTGATGGAGAAGAAGACAGACACTTCCATGGAAGTTCCGAAATGGGAAAATTTGGACAGAGACGTACTTCCATGGAAGTTCCAACATTAACGGAGTATTTACACTAATTATCAAACAGAGAATTCGTGTCGGTTTGCGTTTAGTCAGTGGAAGAATCTTAAAACGCTAATCATCGCTCACGATCACTATGTGACCGGCAAATTCGAGTTTCAAGCCGTGGGAGAGACGTGTATTAACCTCACAAACTTTAAGTTTTTGGGTTATGTGGGAGTTCACAACGCTGAGCTAATCTTGAGGTACTTCCAAAAGCTCAAGAGGTTGAGTTTACGTTGCTCTTACGCCAACATTAACGGAGTATTTCCAAAACCGCCACGCGATCCTTAACGTGACACACTGTGCTTTCCAAATCTTCGACTTGTTTCCTGAAATGGATTATGAAGCGTACATTGTACCTAACATGGATCTCGTACCATCTGCCATGAAGAAGCTTGACAAATATTTTACATGTCCAAGTGATTGCAGCTTCTGCGAAGGTTGGTTCGAGAGGTTTAAATTAACATCTTTGGATAAGTCGCCTTGGCATCCATACGACGAAGATTGGCATTACGATGAGATTGAAGAATTTGTATTTTAGTTTATCATTAGGATTTGCTTCTGTTATCTTGTTTAATTTTATCATTACAAAGACCTAACAAATTGAAAATGAACAATGATTACCAATAAATTTGCTTATTATTCTCGTAAAATGTCAAATAGTATTCAATTTTTGCTACAAATACAACTTATAATGTTTTAGACCTTTCTTCTTAGAACAACAACTAATGTGATAGGTCTAATGTCTTCCTTAGCAACCTCTTCATCAACTATTCTACCATATATATCAAACAACTTGTCCATAATCTCTTCTCCAAAGTGTTGAGCAAGCATTGATTCTTGAACCGCTCTTACCGTCTTCGCAACCGCTCTTACCGTCTTCGCAACCGCTTTACCGTAACTCATACCATTCACGTTCCCTTTCTCTTTTTCCACTTCTAACATCTCTAACCTCTCTAACTCAAAATACCCTTCTTTCTTCACTTCATCAATTCTATCTCAGTACCACTCGGGGCGTAAAAATGCATCTCGTAAGAATCGAGCTTCTCTTCCTCAGTTTCTCCCTACAAGTCAGGTCCGGTCCAAAGCATACACATATTAAAAGCCTTCAAACATATTGCCAAAAAAAGTAATTAAAAAGGCATTTTTTAATATTAACGTAGGACATCCGAAAACATTGGACCGGTCTAGAACAATAACAAGGTTTTAAATTTCAATTTTTCTAAACCAAGATCCATCTTTTTGATACAAAACATGTATATATAATATATCTAATTTATGATCACTTCAATTATGTGTTAAAAGCTCCATTTATGATCACTTCAAAACATGAAGAGGTTGAAAGAAGCTCTTGAGCAAAAAGAGAAAGAAAGGAGGGCAAAAGAGGCACGTGAAAAAGAAGAGAATGAGAAGAGGCAGAAAGAAGCTATTGAGCTAGAAGAGAAAGAAAAAAGGTTATTAGAAGCTTTTGAGAGGGCAGAGACTGAGAGAAGACTAAAAGAGGATCTTGAACAAGCAGAGATGAGGATGCAAGAGGCCAAGGAAAGAGAAGAAAAAGAAAGAACACATAGAGAATACCAAGAGCATCAAGAAAACGAAAAGAGACAACATGAGTATACAAGAGAAGAAAGTGACAAGAAACAAAGAGATGCTTGTGAAACCACCAAAGAGCTTCATGGAGAGCAATGGTCGAAAGAGAGTCTTAGCGACACTTTAGAAGATGATGAGAGTGTAGACAACTACGATGAAGTGAATGAACTAGAAGAATTAGGACAAAGCCAGAGAGTATCTATGTCCGAAGAAGCCTGTCCTTGGAAGGTATTTGAAAAGAATCTTAAAGATGCAAGCCAAACAGAAGGGACCAATGAGCTGGATGCTGAATCTGGGATATTTGAGAGGAATGAACAGGAAACTCAGCTGGGTGAAAATGGAGAATCAGGTGCAGAATCCGCTTCCGTCACTGACAATATTCAAGGAGGAAAGGTCGAACAGATGACCAAAAAGTTTGAAAGCACCAAAGATGCTCCAGTTCTCAAACGAGACGTTGAAGATGAAAAGGTTGGTCGTGATCAAAGGAATCCAGAAGAAAGAAAATGCGCTAACAAAACATCCTCTGGTTTCAGAGACCCTGAAAACAAATTCACCCGGCAACAAGAAAGAGGAAGTATCTACGAGACCCAAGCGGGTCTAAGTAAAGATGCAAAGTTAGAGAGACCATTGCCTTCTCAAGTATACATGCAACGTGAGAAAGAAGCAGAAAGACTAAAGCGAGAAAGCGACGTTGAGATGGAGCGTTTAAGAAAGATAGAAGAAGAAAGGGAGAGGGAAAGAGAGAGGGAGAAGGATCGAATGGCTTTCGATCAGAGAGCTTTGGCCGATGCACGTGAAAGATTGGAGAAAGCATGTGCTGAGGCTAGAGAGAAGTCTCTGCCTGATAAAGTTACAATGGAGGCAAGAGTTAGAGCAGAACGTGCAGCTGTCGAGAGAGCAACTACTGAAGCTCGTGAACGTGCAGCTGAAAAAGCTGCTTTTGAAGCAAGAGAGCGAATGGAAAGATCGGTTTCCGATAAGCAGTTTCAGAGTTCAGGTTTCTTAGGTGAACGAATGGAAAGATCAGTTTCCGATAAGCATTTTCAAAACTCGGCGTCTTTTGGTGCTTCAAGATATCAAAATGGTACAACTACTCTAAAAATGGTACAATATATCAAAATTCAGCTCCTTTAAGCTTAACTCGTTGTCTTTCGTTTGCTTTCTTTTTAAGGTACTGATGGTGAATCGCCTCAAAGGTATACATCGAGATTAGAAAGGCATCGAAGAACAGCTGATCGTGTGGTAACTAATACTTCTAATAACCCGATACTCTTAGTTAAAGTAACACCATTAATGCTAATTAATTTATCATCTTACAGGCAAAAGCTTTAGCAGAGAAAAACATGCGTGATCTCGTGGCTCAGAGAGAACAAACAGAGAGAATTATAAACCCACCAAACCAAAAAACTCTACTTCAACTTCAAAGAAACTCTTCAAATTGTTTCTAAAATTTGTTTCTCTGTTTTCTACAGAGAATTGCGGAAACCTTAGACGCAGAAGTAAAGAGATGGTCAAATGGAAAAGAAGGAAACATAAGAGCATTACTGTCAACATTACAATACGTAAGTTTCCTAATAAACAACACAGAGAATCAAAGTTAAAGATTTATTTCTCAACATTACAATACAGAGTTTTTTTTGTTTTGTTTGTTTACGAACACAGATCCTCGGTGCCGAGAGCGGTTGGCAACCATTACCGTTAACAGAAGTCATAACTTCAGCAGCGGTGAAAAGAGCTTACAGGAAAGCAACACTTTGTGTTCATCCAGACAAATTACAACAAAGAGGTGCCAACATTCACCAGAAATATATTTGCGAAAAGGTCTTCGATCTTCTCAAGGTAATTAAAGTCTACTACACAGAAATCTCTAGAAACATGAACATTGAAATTCTAGAATTGTGTTGATGATAATAATGTGTTTAAATTTCCAGGAAGCTTGGAACAGATTCAATTCAGAAGAAAGGTAGAACCTTGTGTTGTTGACTTTTGACCTTTTTAAAATTTCTTAAAGAGTTCGATTTTGTTTTTTTTGAAGTTGTAAAGTCGTCGTGATTCTTGAGTAGTTAAAGAGTAAATATTTCTCTGTTTCAATTAGATTGTGTCCGTTAGGTGTGTTTTCTATGATTGCTTAACATGATAATTGTAATCATTTTAGCGTGATATAACCATTAGATTTTTATACCTTTTATACATAGTCAATTATTTTATATGGTTTTATTCCTCTGCAAAAGTGTTTGTTCATGGGAGTGGGATGCCTAGTTACAATATTTATCACTTGTCGGAAGTTAGTCTTTTTTGTATTTTGGACATGTTAAATTTAGGTACACAGAAAAGTAGTATTTGCAGAAGATTATTTCGATTAGCATGTACAATCAAATTGTTAATTTTACGTGTGTTCAATTTAGATTATTCAAACCGATCCTAACCAAATCCAACACCCAAAATTTATTTCACTAAAACTGAAAAACTCAAAAAACCTCTAGACAACAGAAAATTGAATTGAAATCTATATACCCAAAATTTATCTACAAAAATGAGTGAAACTAAACATCCTCTAAAATGACTAAATGCCTATTTTTTTGTTGGAGAACAAGAGATATTGTTTTTTTAAAATTAGACAATCACTATCTTTTTATATAATAAAGTGGATGATTTCGTAGCAAAACGTCATCTATTTGACCAACTTTGCACAATATAAACATGCTATTCATTTAATTTACATACTTAAATGAAACCGAGTCTCGTTTTCTAATAGAAAACCATAAATAAACCGAGTCTCGTGGAAGCTCCTTGATGAGGTTGAGGTCAAAGATTTACGTTGAAAATACTTGAAAAGTCTAAAGAAGCTCGACGAACCAATCCTTGTCACTACTTAATTTTATTGCTTTTTAGAATTAAAAAACACAAAATTATTGGATTAATTAAATTGGCAGCCAAATTTTGACCATTCTCCAACTTTCAACTACAACAACCATAAAATCTCATAAAATCTTTTATATATATGACAAACACATTAAAACCCTTCCTCATTACAACAACAACAAACAAACAACAAACATCTCTTCACTTCTCTCTTAGTCTCTTCACACATCATTTCTTGATTTCTCTCTGTTTACACTTTAACAAATCAAAAAGATGCAAATGCTAAGAAGCTTTAGTACGAGGACAAGAAGCCGTCGTGGAGGCTACGAACGAGTAAGTGATGATTCAACTTTCAGTTTACTCGGCGCAAAGTTAAAAAGATCGACAAGTGTTCCTTATTACGCACCATCGATAAAACTTGGTTCTGGTGGTGTACCTACCATTCTTGAGGAGCTTCCTCGTCAGAAATCAAAGAAAGCTAAACCAACAAGCAAATTTAGTCACCCTATCTTTAGCTTTTTATATGGAAAGAAGAAGAAGTCGAAGACGACGACAACGAAACCCGAGTTTTCTAGGTATCTTGAGTATTTGAAAGAAGGTGGTATGTGGGATGCAAGATCGAATGCGCCTGTAATTTATTACAAGTAGTAGATGAGTAGATGATGAATATTTGTCTAAGGAAAAGAAGAATAAAAAATGAAAAACTTCAATTAAAGCTTTTGTTTAGTTCAAGTGAATTTATATGCTATTTTGTATATTATGATTATCAATTCATTCGTTTGCTTATAAAAATAGAAGTGTTAAATTGTATGTTTTTGGGCATATTTGAATCAGTAAAAGATTGGAAAATTTCTCAAAACATAATATGAGAATAGTTGTGTCTAACGTGTGGTGATCTAATGTAAATTGTCTAAGGACAAAATGTAAATTCTTATGTCGCCGGGGACATTTTCATTTTCCGTTTACTTATGTAGATGTAAATATTAATTCGAGATTAATATTCCGTTTACTTATGTAAACAAAATTACTATCTTTAACGGGTTCAAATGTAAGCCGTTGAAACGATTCAAATATGAATAATTCTTATGTTCATGTTTTTGCTCCTTTTGATATTCCCCAATAATTCGAGATTTGTAGGATATCGCTAATGCTCTGATACCATGTTGATAATATATTTTCTTAGCTAAATAGGAAAGGTACCTAGAACAGAGCAATCACATATATTTACATTTAAAAGAATAATGATCAGATCGTTGACCTCACAATATATCTCTAATGAGAATCAAGATCAGAGAATGGAGATTATGATTTGATCTCTAACATAAAATATGTTTATGGTGCACTTAGCTTATAATGTTCCCTCTACGGAATCAAATATTGTGGAGAAAATTTCGTATTATGATCACGAAATCTTCGCCTGAATCTATTCCTTTCGATATTCCCCAAGATCTATTGGCATCAGGTGACAGTTCATTCTTATTTATGTGCCTTATAGTTTAACCTAATCTAATTGTCTTTTTGGTCCCTATGATTACTATTTTTTCTTTCTTAATGATTTGAAGATTGGGCGTGGTTTTGTAGGGTTGGCCCAAAAGTTGAATTATTCATCCATTTTCTTAACAATGACTACGACGAATCTCGTGGAAATGTTTAACACGGCTTTAAATTGGATTATAATGATTATCGATGCTCTTTCAGCTATAGCATACAAGACCACAAAAGTATGTATCTGAGGTTTCGAGCAACTTGAAGATGATAGGGTACATACAACGAAATCATCATTGAAAGAGTCTAACCAATCTGATGACCATGACAAGAAAACAGAGGAGATCAAAGAAATTCACATACCTTATCTGAGGTTCCAAGCATAGCATCGAAGCATCGTATATAGCATTCAACACCGCAAAAGTATGTATCTGAGGCTCCAATCAACTTGAAGATGATAGGGTACATGCAACGCGACTCACACTCCCTGCAAATTGGACGAGTTACACTATTATTGAGCACCACCTCAATCGGATTTTCCCATTCTATCTTGCTTCTTGGCATGAGCCCTGGATATTCTCCGAGCACACACTTTGTATGCAAACAAGCCCGATGATCTTTACACGTGTAGAACCAAAACTTCCTTGGATGAGACTCTTTCTCACAAATGTCACACCAACATTTACCACTTTCCTTTTCGCCACCATAACATAGCGAGAGAGGATGATCGTCAACTCTATGCTTTACCACTTGTGGTAAAGTGGCGCATTTGAAGCATAAGACAAATTCACAACCATCTTCAATGCACGTGTGCATGCGCCATACCCTCTCTTTGCAACCATTGCATATTTCAGGTTCGTTTCGTGACATGTAATATAAGGGATGATCGGGATGACTTGGATGGAGAAATGGCTCAGAAATTGAAATGCACCGTACATCTATTTTTGTGTCCAAATGCTGGTAAAGGAAACCATTAGAGAATCTATCACAAACCTCACAAAGAAAGACGTCCACCTCGCTTGTAACTAAAGCAAGGCGGTCGTTGTGTAGCGCATGCCATATTTTTTGAGGAAGTTCAGCGCAGTTTTGGTGGAGAATGAATTCACAATCCAAACAGCCATAGAAGGATTCAAAACCGATGGGATGGTTGCATGCTCTGCACCTCTTGCTCTCCTCGTACAAAACACCATTAACATGAAGTCTAAGGTTATGCTCTTTGTGGCTGAAATGTTGTATTGTGTTGTCATCTATGACCACATATGGCTCTATATCTTCTATTTCCTCAGGTACTCCTTCGAGTTCTTTCCCGTTCCAAACATCCTTTCTTGTAGCGCATTTCGAATGAACGATATAGTTAGGACACCTTTGACAAGAATAACCTCCATAAATCCAATCCACCTTCTTTTGACAAACTCCACAAACAGAATTCACAACACCAAGAAGTGAAGTGCGAGATATACGGTGATCATGTCGATTGATGTTTATAACGCGTGGAAGGTTAAGGCAGTCTTGATGGATCATGAAACCACATTGAACACAAATGTAAGGGCTTTGATCTCCCTTTAGGCCGCAAGCATTACATGTAAAAGAATCGAGTCTTGGGAGAAGGGTGAGTTGGTGATCATGAGCTTTCAAATGCAGAAGAGATTGTGGTGGTGGCTTCAAAACACAACGCATATCTAAGGAGAACTTACATGAAGAACAATGATAAAACAATCTCTGATCAATCTCATTTCCACAAAGACGACATTTTCCATCAGAATAATCCGGTAATTGGCCCATGTAGAGTTTAAGAGGGTGCAAGGGGTGGTAAGAATGGTTTACCTCCAAGGTGTGCTTTACCTCTGATGGATGCCATACGCAATCCACATGGAAGGTTAAATCACATTCATGACATTTGTAAGCAAATTCATCTTCACCAGTCTTGCCACATTTTTTAGCAGCACAGCCAAAACGGACACTCACTTTTAGATGGGTGAGCTTGTGTTGATGTGTCTCGGAAACGTCGATAACCTCTGGTGGTGGGTATGTGGCACAATGTAGATCCACGTCGAAGTCACATATCTCACAATGATAGAACAGATCGCCGATTCTCTTTCCACAAATATCGCAAGTATTAGAATTACGTGGAGCACTTCGAAGCCAAAGAAGGTGAAGGGAGTGAGATGGGTGTTGTATAGATTCAGAGGTCGTGTTGCTACATTTCTTGTGGACGAAAACATTACAATAGTATCTTTTGCAATAGTAGCCATCAGTGATAGATTCAAAGCGTCCACAACAATCACCTTTCCTCGTATCATTGCAAGGCAACATAAAATGCTTGTGGATCCATGGTAGTGACACTCTCTCACCAGCGTCTATCGTTGTATACTGAGAAAATGAAGAGAGGAAGGTGTAAGGAGATAAACAATTATTCCCATCATCATACTTATGGTTTTGTAGATGATGATCATTCACTGTTTTGGTCTACATATACCAACCTATTTTATGTAGATTGTGAAACTTTTACAGATTTGCGGAATGTATAACACGTTTCTGAGATGTGACCAAGATCTTGGCTTTTAGATTATCAAATGATAAAAATAATAGTATCGGAAAAGAAAAGAGTGGTTTCCACTAAAGTTCTTGCAGTGTTATAATCCAAAATTAAAGCTTAACCGAACTAAACATAATTGGAATCAATTTGAAAAAAAAAAGTTATTAAAAAGATTACACATTTACACATAAATAGGTGATTTACCCGCACCGTGTGCGGGTGTGAACAATACTTTATCACGTGGTTAATTTTAATATTGAAGATATTATTAATTATAAATTATGAAAATCTAATATATATGGTAGAATAAAAATTTAGATTGAAAATGTTGCATAACGCTTACACAATGATTAGGATTTTATTAGTCCTAAATTTTACCGTTGATAAGGCATCCTATAGTTGTTCATGAGAGAATACATGTCTAGATATAAACGAACCAATACTTTGTAGGATTAATGTTAGGAAGATACATGATAGGAACACAACCATTTAATGTCATACAATGCTTAGGTAGCAATTTTTTTATTTTTAAGGAAAACCATCAAACTTGAAATAAGATTGATTACAAAATCCTCAAATTTTTAAATCCATGTTCTTAGAAAAATAAAACCTACGAAAACGCGCCTAAACTGATTCACCCAATACAAAAATAAATATTTTTGTGTACGTATAAAGTTATGTTCTCTTTGCATACTTAAAATCTTCAAAAGATTAGTGCTGTTTTTCCAACTCATACATTTGTAAATTTTTCAAATTTTACTTAAAACGACTTCTCATATAATCTATATGATGATTTTCTTAGATTTATGATGATATAAAAAAATTGAAGAATATAGATGGTTGCCTAAAATGAGAATGCAAAAATAGTACTTAGCTTATTCATTATTTTCTTAAACATAAATATGTAACTATCGTGGTAGAATGTATGGAATATATTTTTCCACGAACGTAGAAGGTATCGTTTTCATAAAAGATTTTTTCTATCATCAAAATCAAGAAAATTAATATATTTGGTATTTGTTCAACGAATTAAAGATAAAACTAAATTATTTGTTCGAAGTAAAATATACTCCCCCCGTTTCATATTAAGTGTCGTTTTGAAAAATGTATCTGGTTAGTATTTGGATGTATTTAACTCAAAAACACATCCAGATACATTTTATCAAAACGACACTTAATATGAAACGGAGGGAGTAGTGTTCTACAATTTAAGACACTTATTTTTCTAAATGTAAAATATTAATAGAAAATAAAAGAGACTATTTTTCCTACACAATTTAATATGCCAAGACATTACAATACAAAATATTAGAAACTCATAGTATAGGTTATGTATATGATTTTTATTTTAGACCATTTTTTGAATTTTTAATAAATCACAAAAGGTTTTTTTTTTTATAAAAAAATAGGTTTTTCTTTTAGGTATATTTAAGTATATATATTAATCTTCATGATAAAGAATTCCGTATATTTAAGTATATATATACCAATAAAAATCAAATATTTAAGTGTTTTTAATTTCCCCCAACTAATATCCCACATTTAAGAAGCGTAAAAAACAAACCAACCAAATATTTAAGTGTTTAAGTGTTTTTAATTTGCCCCCACTAATATCCTATATTTAAGGAGCGTAAAAAACATTTTGCATTTTAAGTTAAACAAATGATTAAAATACTTTAAAAACATTTTTAAGCCATGTCATATTTTTCACCATTCCATGTGACCATTCCAAGTCATCATTTATTTTAGAATGGACCAATAAAATTAAAACACCTAATCATCTATAACTTAAACTACTTTGCATTTAATAGGAAGGGGATATTCCAAAAATTTTGCAAAATTTGAAAAACTAAACCTTGTTTTAAAAAGTTTGAAAACTATTTTTTTTTGGTGAATAAAAAAAACAAAATATTCTGATAATTTGAAGAATTCTTTTTAAGCATTTTTTGAAATTAATTTTATTTAGGTATTTAGGATATATTATGATAATTTAGGTAATTTTATAGATTTTTTTTTTCCAGATAAATGCATATCAAATCTTCGCTATTATAGATTTTTTTATTTATGTAGGATATATTGCAATAAAGTCTTACGACACGTTTAATAATAGGAATAATCAAGTCTCATATTTATGTTTGTTTTTGTTGTACATTTAAAGCTCAACCAATCACATCCTTTAACATTTAAAACTCTAACTCTAAATGCTAAACCCAAACCTAACCTCTATAATATACCGTAATTTAGGAATAGTTAACCCAACCCTAAAAATTTAAATTACAAATCTATTGAAAATCAATTTTTATATTCGTGGTATTTTTGGAACTATTAAAAATGATATTTTTGGAACTTTTAAAAAAATGTGGCATATTAGGGAATTCTTCTTTTTATTATTAAAATTTTGATTTTGATTAAAGCATTTTCGTTTGAAAATGTTATTTTATAATAGAAAAAGTTATTTTTTTGAAAGTTTTCAAAACAAAAAAGATTTTGAGAATATTTTTAAAAATTTACACCAAGGGGTAATCAGATTACAACAAGTCTAATACTAATCCAAAAATTATTTGTTTATATTTTTTTTAATTAATTGTTTATCTAACATTGAACCGGACCTGAACCGAGTAATCGAACCGAAAATCAAAACCATACGCAATTGTTCATCATAGTATCGTTGTATCATAAAAGGTGTAAGGAGAGGTTTACCTCTAACGGGTGTTTCAGCGGATGCCATACGCAATCCACATGGAAGGTTAAATCACATTCATGACATTTGTAAGGAAATCCATACGCAATCCACATGCTAGTCTTGCCACAATTTTTAGCATAACAGTGGAGTTTGTAGATCCGCTTCTTGAAAAGGGTGAGCTTGTGTTGATGTGTCTCTGAATTGTCGATAACCTCCGGTGGTGGGTACTTGAGACAATATAGATCAATGTTGAAGTCACAAATCTCACAACGATAGAGTAGATTCTTGATTTCCTTTCCACATAAATTGCAACTTGGTCTCTGAATTATTTGTTGTGATATCGTGATTTTTTGAAGCTGAAGTGTGTGGCCGGAGTGAGATGGATGTTGGATATATTGGGAGGATTCGCTACATTTCTTGTGGACGAAATGGCTCGCAGTAGAAACCATCAGTGATAGCTTCAAAGCATTCACAACAATCACCTTTCCCCATATCATTCCACGGCACCATCGAATGTTCATGGGTCAATGGTAATGACACTCCTTCAGATTCCATTGTCAAAGGAAAAAGAAGATAAGCAAAAGGAAAAAAGCAAAAGGAAAAGCAAAAGAAGAAGAAGAAAGACTAAATGTGTATCCTCTCTCTCTTTCTCTCGCCACTAAAACATTAATATGATATCATTTGTCAAGAGAAGAAGGACTAAATGCAAGGCATTTCAGAACTCTTTCTCAAATGAGCAATAAAAAAGCCATTTTAGATCTCTATCACTCGCCACTCAAACATTAATATAATATATCTACTCAAAATGAATGGATGACATTTTTCTCTTTTTCTCACCACTCAATAATTATCATAACTATTTAGTCGTTGTAAAATATCTACTCCAATAATGCAATGCATGACATGACATTTCACAGAACAAAACAAAAATTGTATATCAATTAAAAAAAGAGAATTTTGATAGCTACCCTAAAATTAATTTGAAAACTACACCTAATCTTCTTGTAGAAATTGGAAAATTATATTTTTTTAATTTAAAAATAGGTAAATGCCCCTATATATTTTGAATTATTATGTCAATGTAAACTAACGAAATACTATTGAACTTAAAATGAAAATTAAATTTCGTATTTAGTTTAGTCTTTGAAGCTCGAGAGTGTGACCGGAGTGAGATGGATATTGGATATATTCGCTACATTTCCCCAAATGATTCCAAGGCACCATCGAATGTTCGTGGATCAATGGTAGTGACTGTCCATCAGATTCCATTGTCAAAGGAAGAAAGACTAAATGTGTATCCCTCAGATTTCAGAACTCTTTCTCTCGCCACTCAGATCTACTCAAATGAATGGATGGCCTTTTTCTCTCAATAATTATTATTATAACTTATGTTGCCGGGAAACGGAAACGGGTACGTAGAAACGAAACGTTTGGAAACGTGGAAACTAATTTTTTAAAAAAATTATGAAACGGGTACGTTTAGGAAACGCATACATATATATAATATATATATATATATATATATATATATTTAAAAAACCAATATCAAAACAATATTTAAAAAGAATTTGACTAACACTAATAATATACATAAATATATTATATAACTTAACAAAATTAAAAATTATGATGATTTTGTTGTTTTTCACCTACAAAGACAAATTTTCACAATTTTTTTTACTTTCACCTATTAAAGTTCTAAATATATTTTAAAATTTCGAAACTAATTATTCATTACATTGGAAAAAAAAAATTTCAGCATATTTCCATGAAGAATCTAATGTTTTCAAAGTGTTTTCAAATTAAGATTTTTAGGAAACGAGTTTCCGTTCGAGTTTCCAAATTAAAAACTTTTAGAAAACGTGTTACCAAATATTTTTTTCTAAGAAACGTGTTTCCATGGAGTTTCCAACAGTTTTGGTTTCCGAAACAAGAAACGCATCTCAAACGGAGTTTCCATGTAACCTAGATTATAACTATAGTTGTTGTTGTAAAATATCTACTCCAATAAATGCATAACAATAGTGAGAGTTAGCATGTGCATCGATGCTACTTTAGTAGTATCAAGTAATTAAAACAAAAAGAAAATAAAGAAAAACAAAATTGTTTGGTCAGTTTTCACGTGAACAGTCGGTGGACTATTAAAAATGGATATCTAATTAATATAATAATAATATATTATAATAATTTTAAAAATAATTAATTTATATAATCTTATTATAGTGAGAGTTAGCATGTGCATCGATGCTATTTTTTGTTTTTGTCGGCCATCGATGCTACTTTAGTAGTATCAAGTAATTAAAACAAAAAGAAAATAAAGAAAAACAAAATTATTTGGTCAGTTTTCACGTGAACAGTCGGTGGACTATTAAAAATGGATATCTAATTAATATAATAATAATATATTATAATAAATTTTAAAATAATTAATTTATATAATTTTATTATATAAAAGAGAAGCCGGTCGATGAGAATTCGACACGTATGCAAAATTGTAACTCACGAGATTACGACATTTATTTAAGATTGATCGGATGATGACATGTGTTAAAACTTAAATTTAATTAAAATAAATAAAATTTTAAAATGGAAAATTTCTAATAGTCTAAAATAAAATTTTTAAATGGGAAACTTCTAATAGTCCAAAATAATAGAAAAAAGAAAAATTTCTAATAATTAACAAATAATAGAAAAAGAGGAAAATTTTTAAAAGTTTAAACTAATTAGAGAAAAAATTTAGTAGTCCAAACTAATTCTAAAAAATTAAACATAAGTAATAGAAAGTATATAAACCGTAAAAGAATAGAGAAAAATAAAATTTTCTATTAAGGCAAATAAAAAAACAAACAATGACATAAAAGATATTAGATATTTTTAAAATTTTAAGATATGCGTAGCCAACCAAAATAAAAATGAAATATATATAGAAAATAAAAAGAATATAAAATTTAATAAAGAGGTGAATGAAAACAAAGTAAAATTAGAAATGGTAAACTCACAAATAATTATAATGTATTTAACTAAACCATAAAATATGAAAATTCTAATCGACCAAAACTAATATAAAAGGGAAAAATTATAATAGTGAAAACTAAGAAAAAAAATTGTAGTAGTCTAAATGAATTATAAAAAAAATAACATAGAAAATATGGAGAGTATAAATGGTAATGAAAATAATAACTGTATAAAAAAATAGTAAGAATATAAATTTCAATTAAAAAAACGAAAAAACACCAGATGATAATACAAAAGAGTTTATAAAAAATAAAAACCGAAAAATGAAAGAAAATATGGAAAACTGTAAGATATGGAGAACCAAGCTAAAGAAAAAAACAAACTTGAATCTACAAGAATATTCATAAAACAAAGAAAATGAAAATCTTCGACCTATGACGGTATTAGAAAGATTCAAAAATGTTTAAATGTTTGCGACTATAAATCTCTATGGGAATGAAAAGAACCGAAGAGATTTATCAATCATGGATTTATATGTGATGTTAACAAAATTATTTATAAAATATTTTTTTTTACGGGTCTTTCATGAGATTATTTATCTATAGATCTTTAGTGAATTTAATGGATTCTATTTTATTTGACTCAAAATTATTTGAGTTGTTTGTATAATTTTATTACATATATAATTTTATTACATATTTAATATATTCATAATGGATAAAAATATAATTCATTTCTTTGTTATTAAGAATATGATTAGAATATTCAGGATATACATTTTTGGATCCGCGTGATATGAATTAGTATATGAGAATCAAGTATAAATTGATCTTCAAGATTTAAAATCCATGTTTAAATAGTATTTCAAAATCTTTTGGTAACTGAACGGGTTGCTAATTAGAATTTAAATATTTAATCAATAAATTTTATTATGTTTATCCCGTATTCACGCAGGTCCTATTATAGTTAAATAATAAACATGAAGCAATTGAATATCTCTAACAAGAAACTGTTGTGTCTCTCTCTCCCACTTTTTTTATTTTATTTCTTTAATGGATAGATACTAGTGGAGAAACTTTCGTTGGAGGTGGTCTTAAACCATGTTCAATGGTAGTATCTTCGAGGTTCTCATTTTTGCAACAAAAAATAAAATAAAATAATATAAAAATGTGTAGAGACTCACTCAATAGTTTCTCAAATAAGAGATTTTGGATAAGTTTCTCCAGTTTTTGAGATACCTACACATTTTATATTAGTATTTCTTTTGTTTGCAAAAGTAAAAACCCCATGAACAGACTACCATTGTACATGCTCTTGCACATTTTTCTTTCATTTTAGAAACTAAGAGCACCCCCACTCATGATATCTGATGGGTATCAAATGCCCAAATTTAAATGAAAAATGGATCTTTAAATCAAAAATGGCCTGATACGTCTCAACGGAATGATCTGTTTGAGACGGTATCACTTGCCAGGTGTCACATTTTTATTGGAACCGTGTTTTTTGTGTTGGTGGAGTCGGGGAAAGAAAAAAAAAATTAAAGTCATTTCCCAAACAACTTTTCTCTCTTCTTCATGTTCCTCTGTGGCGATGAAAAAGAAGCTCGCCGATTCATCTTCTTCTCCGGTGAATCGGAGCTCTTTCTTCATGTAATCAGATCTATTTATCCCGTAAAACTTCTTCGTCGATAAATCCCTTTCTTTGGTGAATCGATTCTCTTCCTCTCTCTCTCTCTCTCTCTCTCTGATGAATCGTCGAAGATTTGAGGTTTCATGAATCGATTGCATGTCGACCCAGACAAGAAATCGCAGTTTAACAATGAATATAAGTCTCTTATCTCTCTGAATTGTAGTTATTTAGGGTTTATGTTGAAGGAAATTTTTCGATTTAGGGTTTCTAATAAGTGTAATTTTTTGAATTAGGGTTTTTGTTATCTGATTCTTACTTTCGTTGATTTCACTTATTTGTTTCAGGAAATTGAAGATAGGTTTGAGTATTGGTCGTATTCGTAGCAGATAAATCGTTTTTTTGTGTACATTTGAGTTCTGAAATTTCTGAAATTTTATGAGTTTTGAGTTATGAAATTCGTATAGCTTTTGATGAGTTCTGAAATTTGTATGTTATTGTAAATGATTTCAGGTTCGCATGACTAATCCGGTAACATAAGATGCTTGTTAATCCGGTAAATATTTATTGACTCTTCTCTGTTGGTAATTGAATTTGATTGGTGATATGTTTAGCTAATTGATTGTAAAATTGTTTAGTCTGAAATGGTTGATTGTAAAACTGTTTAGTCTGAAATGGGTGATTGTCAAATTGTGTTATGTTTAGCTAATCGATAGAGTTTGGTGAATCATAAGCCTTGTTCTTGTTGCATATTGATTCTCTGCATATCATAAGCCTTGTTCTTGTTGCATATCATAAGCCTTGTTGTAGTTGCATATCATAATCATAAACCAAAGTGTCTTTAACGGTGTGCATAACGATTAGGTAGAAATTTATGGTGATGCAGACATTAGAGTCTCTTTGCAAACTAGAATAAAAGTTATGAATGTGTGTTAAATTCTTCTTTGAAGTGGTTGAGTGTGTTAAAGTCTTTCAAAGTGGTTGAGTGTTTAAAATTGTAAGTTTCCTGTCATTCATTACAGTAAATGTAGTATGAAGTAAATGGAACTTGGAATCTCAAATGCAATGTAACATGAACTAGAAATATTTGTAGTCTGAACTTAATGGAAACTGATATACATAGTAAAACTTAAAATCTTAATGAAATTTAAATTAAAACTTAATGGTCATTAAAAGTAAACTTAATGGAAACTGATATGAAGTAAAACTTAAAAACTTAATGAAATTTAAACTAAAACTTAATGGTCATGTAAAGTAAACTTAATGGAAACTTATATAAAGTAAAGCTTAAAGACTTCATGAAATTTAAACTAAAACTTAATGGTCATGTAATTGATGTTGTCTCAGTCAATGTAATTACACAACTGGCCGGTTTTGAATTTTAATTAGGTGAGTCATTATTGAGGCTATGGCTTTATAATGACTCTGTCTCAGCAAACAAACAACGGATAATCTGAATCTAAACTGAATTTGTGGATGGAATAATACATTTATTCGAAGGTGAGTACTTGAGAAGGCCTACACCGCATGATCTGCAACGATTACTTAATCTTGGAAAGTCTCGCGAATTTCCCGGGATGATTGGAAGCATTGATTGTATGCATTGGGAGTGGAAGAATTGTCCTACGGCTTGGAAATGCCAGTTTTCACGCGGACATGGAAAGCCTGATATAACGTGAATTTGGACGTTTTCAACCATGAACTTAACGAGTTTTTAGAGTCTTTTGAGTTGTTTTGAGCTGATATTTAGATCCATACTCGAAGATTTGGAACCACATGCGTACGAGAAAGAGATTCAAGCATTCGGGCGAAAACCGGTGTTTTCTGGAATCCGGACCGACCGGTCCACATAAGGGACCAACCGGTCCCTACTTGGTACTTGAAGACCGGCCCGAATGGAGACCGACCGGTCCAACCTAAGGACCGGCCGGTCCATACTTGGATCGACTAAGACCGGCCGTTCCACCTCAAGACCGGCCGATCCACTTGAAGATTTGACAACCCAAGACATTCTGGAAACCGGACCGACCGGTCCACACCAAGGACCGGCCGGTCCACTTGAAGATTTGAAGTTTTGAAGATCCGAAGCACTTGGCCGAGACCGACCGGTCTAGCACAAGGACCGACCGGTCCAGGCCGGCCACATGAAGATTTTTGGCCTCTGGAAACAGGACCGACCGGTTCACTTCCCAGATTTTTAGGAAATTTTCCAGATTCCGTTTTATCCTATATAAACCCATAAGGTTTCGTTTTTTAGAACAACCACCTCTATTATTTCTTTTATCAGACGTTTTTGTAAGCAAGGAGAAGATCTCATCTACCTTTGGAGAAGATTTCTGAACCTTATTACTTTTCTATTTTATTGATTATGTTCTTCTCATCCATGGTTTTTGCTTTGTCTTTTATCATGTCTAAGTAGTTCTCTAGTTAGGTTTTAGGATTTTTGATGGATCTCACAGATTAAACTAGACACAGATAGATTACTTATCAATTACCATCTTCATCGCTGTTAGGCATAATGCTAGGATTGAACTGGCCACTTGATCTCTAGATCTTAGGTTGATACACATTCCGAAAGCTTGTGTATCTTTGGAACTACTGTTGATGAGTAATGCGTTATAACAATTCGGAAGGTTAGTTATAGAGTATTATGAACTGATCAAACCTGAACTATAATTCTTGTCTAGGATAGCCGTGACCAAACGGAAGTTTAGGCACTCGGATCTCTAGGGAAAATAATTGTTATCACGGAAGTGGAGCAATTTACATCAGTATTTTGAGTTTAAGATGCATGCATATTAGAATCTGAATAGTTGTCTGGTTTATGAATGTGATTTCCTGAGAATTCCTAATACCTAGCGTTTTTAGTAATCTGTTTTAAATCGTTATTTGCAATCTCGTTATTTGAATTTGATAACATCACTTAAAACCACTTTTTCTTGCTTAGCTTAATTCAAATACTCTATAGTCTGTTGTGTAATCCATTGGTCTCTGTGGATTCGATCCCTTAATTTACTACTGTGTGCCTGTGCACTTGCAGTGTTTATTTCGGGTAAAACCTGACCGTATCAAAGCCCACTATCGTATTAGAGGCCGTGGCTTCGCAAGATCTCTGGATTTGGCACGCTTTTTTTGGAGCTCCGGGTACGTGTAAAGATATTAATGTTCTTTCTCAGTCACCGGTCTTTGATGATATATTGGAAGGTCGAGCTCCCCAAGTCAGTTACTTTGTGAATGGGCATCAATACGATATGGCTTACTATCTCACAGATGGTATATATCCGAAATGGGCAACATTCATCCAATCAATTTCCCGACCGCAAGGTGCGAATGAATCATTATTTGCTAGGTGTCAAGAAGGTGTCAGAAAAGATGTCGAGCGTGCTTTTGGAGTCTTGCAGGCTCGGTTTGCTATTATTCGAAATCCAGCTCTTTTTTGGGATAAAGAAAGAATAGGCAAGGTAATGAGAGCATGCATCATATTGCACAATATGATTGTAGAAGACGAACGAGACGATGGGACTCTGGACAATTTATCCAAATTTGTACAAGGAGAAGGAAGCGAGACTTCTCACGTGGACTACTCGTTTTCTACAAAGACATGTACGAATGTGAACAATATGATGGTCAATCGAGCACGGGTTCGTGGAGAACGAACGCATCGACATTTGAAAGCAAATTTGGTTGAGCATGTTTGGCAACATCATCACCTAAGTAACTGACTTGTGGCAACGTAATTGTCTTCTTTCAGCATCTTTTTATATGTTTTCTTGAATTTTACGGGTTTTTTTTTCAGTGAATTTTACGTTTTAATGGATTGTAAAATTATCTTTTGTAATCCCTTTGTAATTTTATGTTTTATAAATATATTGCTTTGATTATTTTTTATTTTGTAAATAATTAATTTTTTTTATATGATACCGAGACCGGTATCACCGCTGGAACAGATTTTTAACAAGTATCATAAGAAATCTCAAATAATAAACAAATATATAAATTAATAGTAAAAAATGCTAATGATACTCAATTTAGTTAATGAGTGTGCATGCTCTAATACATGAAGATTGAAAACAAAAAGTAAAACACGAAAAAATGCCGTTCAACAGAACCTCTTGCAAGTAAATTAGATTGCACCATATGTTCTTTCACTTGGTCTCTGTGTTGAACTCGAGGAAGAGCGTTCCCATGAGACTTCGTTTGCAAAAGCATTGTTGGTTTCTTCAGCTCTTGAGTAGCTTTGTTCACTTCCATTCACTTGTTTCCAAAGACCAATTAGATTACATAACAATGAATCATTTGAGTTTTCTTGTAAGCCCGATATAAGTGAAACTCCTTGTAATGCATCAATCCCACGCTGCGTCCATACGAGAGATATTTTTTTAAGTTAAGTTAATCCTCCTGTTATACAAAGCATTAGAGAGATATATTTCGTACATGCAGGAAAAAACTCCGAAGATAGCCCATCCTTTCGCTGATCCTCCTTCACTACCTTGGTTATATTTTGAAACAACGTAAGAAACACAAATTTTACGTGTCAGAGTGAGACAAAAGTATAATAAAGCTCACCACAGAGTTTTGTGAGGAAAAACTGAATAGGATCATATCCATACACTGGGATGGTGACATTGACTTCATATGGAGTTTGCGAGATTTCTCACCTTTATTAAAGAACAAAAGTTATAAAGATTGTAAAAGCAAAAGATCAAAGTCATAATGAGAAAAGCAAAGATACCAGAAGTTAGTTATTACAATGCCAATCAAGTACTAATGTCGAAGGAGATAAAGTTGTTGGATGATTTCCAGTCAAAGAAGAACCAGCGATCTTACTGTTAAGACCATTCTCAGGGAAAACCTTGACGATAGGCTTTCCTACCAATGTTGATAAAGAAGCAATTGCAGTCATATAGAGCGTAAGATGAGTTTG